>CM030835.1:17930783-18190998 GCA_018105865.1 Metaphire vulgaris
GTTGAGCTGTAGCAACATACAGTCTCAAAATACGATTTGCCATTGTTAGCCAACGTGACATCACAAGCGTGCCAGGACTGCGGTGTGCCAGTGGCTCGCTGCAAGTACCACTGGCTACAGCTTGATACATGTCATATAAATACCGCTGATCTGTGCTAAGGTCACAAAGAATATTTCCTGATAACTGAAGTAGGCCTAAGTCATCACACTCTATTTGCTGGAAATCTAGAACTGGCATTTTATCGCATTGCTCAAGAAGTTTTCCAGCATAGCCTGAGTAGCAATGTGGTCCTGAAGTTTTGCCATCAAGGTATCGAAATAAATGACGCAAGGGTAGCTCATTGCTGTGTAAGAGGCAAATTAACCACTGTAACGGATGCTTAAAGTGTTTCTCAAGTAGTCTAATTATGCCACCCTGTCGACCTGTATTCACTGCTGTCCCATCACATCCAACAACTACCAGTTTTTCTACATTAAGAGTTTTCCTCTCAAAGAAATCTATTATGCTTTTCTTGATTGAGTCAGCAGTACCGCAACTTGGAGAAATATGTTCCAAATACATTGAATCAGGTTCTTTAATCAGTGATATGTGCTCCTCAACCACTATTTTGCGATGAACTCGGCCTCCAGCTTTCACTTGTATGAGCGTCTTATCTTTCCTGCCATCAAAATATAAAGCTCCAAGATCTATTGAAGTGGAAGCAGATTCCGCTTGAAGTGATTCACGATATTTATTTCTTTCTCGCCTAATTTTACTTCGGTCGATCACTTCACCAAGAGCATCAGCTCTTATTAGTCCATAGTCTTGAAGAACACTTGAGGCAATTTCTGCAGCTGCTCGGTCAGGTAGTCCATGCCTGTCCGAAGCTTTTGCTGTATTTGATAGTCGTCGTCTTTGTTGCGAAGATGTTGAAGGAAGTACTGAGTTATCAGGATCATTCAATTCAGCTACATTTTCAACAGAATATGAGACGGTGTCAATAGTGTCGATTTCAAATGATCTGGTGTTTGTATTCAAATTGATAACCTCATTTGTATGAACTCTTGACGTAGAAACATTAGCTACATGCAGGCTTATCTTTCTGTGTTTTTCTTCTTTCGCTTTCCTCTTAGCTTTACATTCTAATGCTTTTGTTCTTCGCCCATCTATGCAGCCAATCATCATTTTCCTTGTCCTTCTTTGATCGCTAAGAAATTCTCGTTCTTCTACAGGTACTTTCTTGTCTTTGGCACATTTGCAAAATGTTGCATTGGAACATTTACAACATGCGATATCAAAGAGAGTCTGTTGGGTTTCGGATCTGAAATCTTGAACCTTTTGCTGGTATTGTTCATTTCGCTTAGACTTGGGACGATTAATTAATTTAATGTATCTGTCATGGTGAAATCGAACAAGCTTCAGAATCCGAACAGTTGACAAAGTTGGAATGGACGAACGTGTCCAAATGTATTTTACTTTATTTGCCAAAACAAGAGAAATTTCTGAAACGGATGGTTCTTTTTTTGGGTGAGTGCGCAAACCTAGTCTAACCCATTGGTATTCCATAAGCAAGTCTTCAACGGTTGGTAACATATTCAAGCTTTGGCAGACCAAAGATAAGACAATGGTCTGGCTTTCGCATAGGCAGTATACACCCTTCAGCCATATTAGCTAAGATTTACAGTGTATTTATTGCCTAAAAAGTAAAAATGACAGCTTAGAAATACTTTAAAGCTCAGAATTCCCTCAAATACATCTAACACAATAAATACAAATGTGATACATAACCTAACTGTCACATTTAGTGCACAATAATATTGGAACAAATTTAGCAACATTCCAACTGTTAACACAGGCAAAAAGAACAGAACATATCACTGACGTCACAAAAGCTCAGGTAGGTGGCAGAAGATATTAAGTCAAAAAGGTCATATTTTGCATTTAAGCTATGTAGTGCCATACACAACTTTTGATAACTAGTGCTTTTAAGAATTGAAGAAAAAAAATTTCACTCCACCCTATTGTCAAAAGAATAAAATAAAAATAAATGTTGTTTTATAATTCCACCTATAGTTAAAACTCGTCAGACAATTATAGAAGAACTAGGTGTTTACCCGTCAAAAATGACGGGGGAGATTTGCTGTTTTACCACCCGATTTTGCGCAAATGTAAAAGCATTTTGCGCAATTATTTGTCCTTAACTCGCCGCCTTTGCCTTCAACCGTGTTAACGCCCATTCGCTTGAATTTTCTAAAACTTGATAGTCAGCGTTAGTGTAATGATTTGGCAGTGTCGAACGACATGCAGTGCTTGATTCTCGTGTTTGCTGTGCTGCTTTTGCACGCCAAGAAACAGATCCTCATTCTCACTTGATTGTCGTAATCGGAAATCTGGTGAACGCTGGACTTTTTGTTTTGCACGGACGGTTAGAAAGAGGAATAAAAAAGCTAAACAATGGTGCAAACCTCATCTTCTTAGCTCTTATATAGCCTGAGATATAGCAAATTCAAGCAAATTTGGAGACTTTCTCAGAATTCAAAACATTCGCGAAATTCACCGATAATTAATTACTTATGTTCAAACATTGGGGTCATCGGGTTAGAATTGATAGATCTTTACCAAATGTCAACCGATTTTCAAACTTTTTGGTTTATTTTGTTCCTCTGACATCCCTTTACAATTTTGCTGCTGACCAAAGTGGGGTTACCGCTGAAAATATTTTGCTAGAGGGATTTGAAATGTTTTTTGGGGAGAGGGTGATATTTTAGGCCGTAAAGTGGACTCTATCCCCAATTTTTTGTTTTGCACCGACGGTTAGAAAGAGGAATAAACAGTCTAAACAATGGCGCAAACCTCAAATTTTTAGCTCCTATATAGCCTGAGATATAGCAAATTTAAAGCGTTACAGCAATCATTTCTGAAAAACGCTTGTCCAAAAATTAAATCCCCAGTACGGTGATTTATGTCTGAAAATTTAATCCCCACTTGAGGGGTTAAATTTAAAAATAGGTTTTGAGGTTAGGAAGGAGTAAAATATATATATATATATATAATATATATATATATATTAACGGGGGAAGGGCATTGGGAAAGGGAAGGGAAGTTTGGGAGGAGGAAAGTGGGTTGTACGGGTTTTCGGAGCAGCGTTGTGTAGGTTTGGGAACGGGGTTTGGGGCCGGTGAGGTAGGGCGGAGCGGTGATGGGTTGGGGCCGGGGCGATTTGGAAAGGATGGTGAGAGAGAATGGGAGTTGGGAGAGGAATGGGGAGAGGGAAGAGGAACGGGGTTTGGGGCCTGTTGGGTATGGCGGGGCGGGTATGGGTTGGGGCCTGGAGCGATTGGGAGAGAGATGGGGAGAGGGAAGGGGCTAGGAGAGGATGGGGAGAGGAAAGGGAATGGGAGTTTGGGGTCTGTGGGGTAGGGCGGGGCGGGTATGGGTTGGGGCCTGGGCGGAGATGTGTTGGGGCCTGGGCGATTGGGAGAGGGATGGGAGATGGAAGGGAGTTGGCATAGGGATGGGGGGAGGGGAAAGGGAACGTGGGTTTGGGGTCTGTGGGGTAGGGCGGGACCGGGGCGATTGGGAGAGGGATGGGGAGAGAGAAGGGGAACGAGGATTTGAGCTGCAATTAAGACGCTTCGTTAAACGCTGCGTTGTTTATGTTAGGTTAGGTTAGGTTAGGTTAGGTTAGGTTAGAAAGTCGATTTATATAGCGCAAAAACATGAACGAAAAGTCAAAGGCTAGAGCGCTTTACACTAATACGATGTCTCGAAGAAATGAGTTTTAAGTTTCCTTGCGAACGATTCAAGATTGGACTCTCTGGTCACATGGCCGGGTAATGCATTCCAAAGAATAGGGTTTATACAGTTTTGATTAAACAATTTCGTTGTTATGGCAACAGCGTCTTGTAAAATCTGCCGTGTATCGTGACCGACAGACAGATTCGCCGGACCGGACATCGAGAATTATATATATAGATTAAAGAAAGGCTAATCATCAGTAAAGGTAAAGGTTTTCCCATACCCTATTTAAAGTGTTGAGGTCCGCGCTGATCTTATGTCCATGTGGCATACAGCAACGTAGGTACCATATGCCATTAGTCTAGAGTAGGTTTCCAGCCAAAAATGTAGGCTGTTGGACAGTGAAGCAGCTTCTATAATCTATAAAAATACCAGACAAAGCAGACACACACACAATTACCAAAACACGTAAACAACCGGTTGGTCTCAGGAACACAGGACAGGACATAACAATAAATGATTGAGAACGAAAATTTCATGACAATTGGGAGAAGGGTCCACACAATCTGACCTAAAAAAGAACCCCCTCCAACAAATTTTGTGTGTTCCAAGCTGTGCAGCTAAAATTCTAGAGTGGCAACCTAGCTTTGGTCAACGGCAAAGTTGTAGGGGTATGTATTTGAGACAAAATAAATAAAATATTTGGAAAATTTGACAATATTTGGTCGAGTCTTCCTACCATGAGCACCCGCCTTCCGATAAATTGTCGTTTCGATCAGTATAAAGCAGCGGTTCTCAACCTGTGGGTCGCGACCCCCAAGGGGGTCGAATGACGATTTGCCAGGGTAACGAGACCATCAGAAATATGGGGTTGTCTCTTTTCCTGTTATTGTACAAAATTCCTTAGTGGTAGTTACGACGTACTAGTTGTTTTTTTATAAATTAGAGGAGACAATTAAATATGGAGACAATTAAATAATAACGATTTCGAACATTTTTATTGTCGTAGCATTATTATTTTTAGCAGCTTACATTGTGAGCGAAAATAATTTTACCGTTGGGGGTCGCCACATAATGGGGAATTGAATTAAAAGGGTCGCGGCACTATAAAGGTTGAGAACCGCTGGTATAAAGCAATGCTTGCATTTCTTGTATAATTTGCTATATCCCCGGTTATATGAAAGATAAAAAGAAGAGGTATGCACCATTGTCTTGCATTTGTATTCTTCTTTCTAACCATATGAGAAGAAGTTGTAAACAATTGTGACAAGCGCTTTGACATCTGTCATATTAAGATCCTTATCTGTATGTCTGTCTGTTACCTTCAAGCGTTTTGATTGGTTGACTATTGGTAGACAGTTTAGACCGTTTAGTCCTTACGTCGCGATGCGTTGGTGGGCGATCGTTGACTATTGGTAGACGGTTTAGTCCTTACGTCGCGCGATGAGTTGGTGGACGATGTTCGAAGATGACGTTGCTATTGGTAACAATTGTTCGTAGAATCGTAGTTTAACACGGTTTAGTCGAGTCATTGCAGCGTCAGAGGGCTGGGCGTGCGACGACGTTGCTATTGGTAACAATTTTTCGCAGCCTGAGGTAGTTGCGCAATTTTAACGTACATTTTAACGTACACAAAAAATACGTGTACAGCGTCACAAATGGCTACAGTTGCGTGATTTTAACGTACATAGGCCTAATTATTACCTGGCGCAGAGCTTGGCTAGGTGGCGAAATGTTGTTCAGCATGAATTCAATGATTGGTTATTAGGTATTGGTATTGGATTAGTATTATCCTGCACTGCGAGCGAAGCGAGCGCGAGCGAAGCGAGCATCTTTCTAGTATATCGTTAAAATCCTATATTTAGGAGGTGTGTTTTTAAGTTACTAAGAAAGGATTCCCCAGAGACAGCTTCCGACACAATATCAGATAACGAGTTTCACAGTATCGCATTCCCTTTGGAGAATGACCTTTCTCCATACTTGGAGGTCTTTGACGGATAAGGAACAAGCAGTGACGACTCGATTCGTTCGACGTCGTTTGCTGTACCTGCGCACTCAGACATTCTGGGCAGTGTAGGTCATAAATGGCTCGGAAAGTGAGCCAACAACGCTTGTAAACAATACGCTGCTGAACGCGTAGCCAGTGGAGGCGATCCATCAGCAAGTGGCGTGACGCGGTCATGCCAGCGACAACCGAAGACTCGTGCAGTCAGATTCAGCACGGACTCACGTCGAATTAGCTTGTTTTCCGGTATGCCAAGCAGGACACTGTTACAGTAGTTCATTCTTGACAAGACGAGGGCCTGTACAAGCTGATTGGCCGCACTCACCGTTAGGTAGCGCCGAACCAGCTTGAATATGTTCCATTTCATTTGGGCTGCATTCAGTTCCTTTCCAATTACTGAAATATGATCGTAATTGAAGATTATATTATAAGCCTAAAATGAAGATATGTCATATTGATTTTAAATATATTGTATTGGTTTTTACATTCATTCATAATCGTTAGCCAAAGAACATAAGAATTGTCAAGAAATAGCACACATTATTTTTGATTGCCAATGCTGACAATGACATATCATTATATGCTATAGCTATTTCGTTATTTTGTTTCACTCGTGTCAGGAATACTCTGATCTAAAATGAGTTTTTAAATTAGCTTTGTCATTTTAGGTTATGTTGTTGAAAACGGAGTGACTAGAGTTCCTTATGGAGGACAGATGATTACAAATGCTCTACATCATTCAGTCACTAATCAACCCAATCGACTCATTACAGATATAGAATTCCAAATATTTCGTTTGGCTATGGAAAAGGTTTGAAGGCAAGCTAATTAATTGATAAATGCCTGTGGTTTTTGTTACTGGCCCTAAAAGTTTGAGCTCTACATACCAATCAATCAAACAATCAAACAATCAATCAATCAATCGATCGATTGATCAATCAATCAATCAATCAAATGCCATATTGCAGAGTGCTTGTAGACCTTATTTAAAATGGCGAGAGAAGCTACGTTGAGAGGTATCTTTTGGTCATACAAGTAAGTAAAATCTTGTGGATTTATAAGGCGCTTACCAAAGTAGTACAACAGTAACTGATTCTAAGGCACTTAGTTTATCTTAAAATAACCATAGGGAAGGTGACCAGCCAGACAGCCAACCATTGTGCAATGAGGCTAGGTTGTTATCGGTATGGAGTAAATGATTTTAGAAACAGGAAGGTGTCATAAATAATAATAATATTTAGGCACTTCTATAGCACCTATGGTGCCAATAAAAAATAAATACCAGAATTGTTAAAGTCTTACCCTTGCATTTTTTTCATATACACAAATGAATAACCCATGAAAATTTTTACTATTATTATGATGTATTTAGAGGTTGAACAGTGACCTTGAAAATCGAAACGTTGTCAGCCAATTATAACGCAATGTCATTAATGGTTATTAACGTACAAAAAGTCGTACATACAAGATTTAGCTTCAGAAATTGTCAAGTGTCAGTGTCAGTGACTGCTAAGCTACTGAACAATAACATTTTTATTTGGTAGTGAAACTGTTTTCGATGAAGTTCAATGACTTCATCGAAGTCATTGAACTATTGCTTTTGCTCTTCCTGGTTTGTCAGCGTCGAGTTGAATGTCTGGATTAGGGCAACACCGCGTTCTGCTGCATCGTTTACGATGCCCTTCCTTACACGTGGCTGAGCTGCCAAATATGATTCGTTACTGTCCCAAATGGATGGATCTAGAGACAGAAAATCTGTCGAAATGTTCATCAAAACAAAGAAATGTTTGGTGCTGGCAGATACAAAGTGACTCAGCTGCTTATTTCCAATGCGCATGTCTTTCAAGGTAATTCGAACCAGAGGACTAGAATCTCCAACGTTTGACAGAGCAGAGACCATGTTTGCCTTTTCAGCTGCAGACAACTGAGAATCGGAGAAAGCCAAGCCAATAAGTTGTACATTCAGATACCATAAGTGATTCATTGCTGAGACAGCAACTGCATCATTTGTTGAACGATATACTTCGAGATCCTTCAGCAATTGTAGATCATTCTCAGGAGCTGAAGTAGGCAAGGTACAGGTAAACCATGCCTTGAGATAGATTCTCACAACAAACAAATTGAACTGTTAAAGACCTGCCAGTTCTGCTGCTGTAAGTCTGAACTGTGATCGAAACAGGTGGATCTTTAAGCTGTATAGTATTTTGCGGAATTTTGCCCATCCAGCGTGCCCTATGGTATGCACCAGGTGCATTGATGTGGATGTTGGGGTTGTTGCTAGCAGTATCATCGCCCAGAAACAGCAAGGCGAGCACCAGGAACTCTTTGTAGTCATCTCTGGGATGAAATAGTTGCAGTTATTGGCAGGTCGCCTTTTATAATTTCAATGTGTGAATTCAGGTGTCTGTCTTCAGTCACACTGTCATACTTAGAACAATCAATGTGATTCCATGCTTTAGAAAATCTTTCAAATAATTTGATATTAGACCCACTTGAGCAGCCCATCAACAAGTCAAACACTCTGGCTACTATGAGCTCGTGGACATGATGGCGACAGGCTAAAGAGTGGAGATCTCGTTGAAGTTTCTGCTGCAGCAAGGATACAGGCACCAGCTTTCATTCCAGTGGTTGAAAAACACAAAAATGAATGCAGTTTGTGAGTTTTCTCCTCGATCAAACGGAACACTGCACCTGCGCTCCAGTTTTTGGAATCTTAGGAACATCAATCAGTTTGGTAATATCTAATTCCATAAAAGTAGCCAATTCATTCCATAGAATATGTCATGTGAATTATATAATCAAAATCATGCAAAGATTATGCTAGTTGATAGAACTAATAAACTAAAATTGTGTTTAGGCCTTGATTTGTTACTGATTCTAGTTCTGACAACCAAAGGGAGAGTTCCAGACATTGTTTTAAAATAGAAATATCCATCTGCTAAATATTGACGCATTTTGTTAAAACTTTGCATTCCAGTTTCTTATATATAAAGGAACAATTTGAATGAAACTTTAAAAATCAACAACTTTTTTTTTCGATCAAATGGATCACATTTTTGATACCTGAGGGTATCAATCGAGTGCCGTTTGGAATCTTAGGAAAAGGCCAAGTCATTCCACAATCACCAGTAAAACAGCAAACAGACTATGGAAGAAATTCTAATTGATAGAGATGAGATTATGTTTATGTGTATTGATCTAAACATAAAGATGACAAGCAGGGAGAGTTCCAGACTTTTTGCCCGGAAATAGAAAAAGCTCTCTTACAAATTTCACTGCTTGTTCTATGTAAACTTAACAATTAGTCGGCAGACCTTGTCGAATGACAATGTTTCGGATGCTTAACATAGATGTTAAGCAATTGAAGTTGGCCAGAATAAGGCATTTTTTTAACAGGTCAGGTTTTCGTCCTCCATCTGTGTCCAGTTATTGACTTCTTTTTATGATTTTTGTTAAAGTTCTCTATCCTTTGCTATTTTTTCTTATAAATCGTTGAAAGGAACAATTTTTCCGTGAGAAGTTCTGTAAAATCTCTTCAAATCCGTTTTCCCCATCGTCTATTTGTAGCACCATTTTTTCCCCTCTGGTTGAAAATCAATTTGGGTTTCTTATTTCATCCATTCTGAGTACGTGTCGGTCCAGAGATCCTTCTCTTTCTGATTGCTTATATCACAGACAGTGTTGGAAGAAATGTTCATTTGTTATAATATGTGTTCATTGTGTTTAGAATTTTCTGTCAATTTTCTGTTGCTTTTACATACATTAGTTCTGAGTAGACAAGTGTTGAGAATTCCAGTTTGTTTGCATCCATTTAATCCATGATCTCTTTTGAAAAGCTTGATTAACTGAAATGTTCTACTTAAATGTTTAACAATTATATCTGAAGACATTGGAGATAATGAGGAATGATAGGAAATGAGGCTTAGAATAGATTGTTTGACAGCGTCGAAGGCTGTTTGGAACTAATTCAAAAGTTCTAGTGCAGCATATGAAAACAGTTCAGGTTTTCATGGATGACTGAATCTAATGTCCAGCTAATAATACTAATGATTAATAATAATAATAATTCTAATAATAATAATAATTGCTATTTTTTCTTAATAAAATCGTTGTCTTAATAATAATAATAATTTCCGTGAAGATTCAGTGGCATCTGTCAAGTCCTAGATCCACTTGACTATGAAAATACATATATCTGACAAAGACCTTGTTCTAGATCTTCCACTCTGCAGTTTTCGTTATGGGTTTTAATTTTATCCATTCTGAGTGTCGTGTAGTCCATTACATAATTTCATCCTATTCCAAACGTTCTGATTGCTTATATGGGAATGGTGGTCACCAAATGGGAATGATGGTAAGGAACGGCTGTTGACTTCGACGGGTGTCGATGTCAGTTATTTTGCAGAAGTCAAAACGGCCAAATTATATTCTAGCCAATGTTGAACTTGAAGCCAGCTATCTCGTAGAGAAATGGTGTCACTGTCACATGGTTGAATGATAATTGGTTACTGGGTGGAATGAAGATGCAAATGATCACCGATATCACATACCTAGGAGCGAATATAAACTGTACTGACGATGTTGTATTAGACATAAAGCGACGCATGCAACTGGATACGAGTGATCTGACAAGACTGGAAAATATGGAAAAGCAGAGGCATCAAAGAAGACAAAAGCTTACATCGTGCGAACAATGGCATTTCCTATAATGATGTACGGCTCGGCTCGGAAAGCAGGGCACTTCTGAAAAAGAACTGGAGGCTTGTTGAAGCATTCGAAACATGGTGCTGGGAAAAAAATGTTCAGGATCTTATGGACAGCCATGAAAACAAATAAAGATTCATTGCAGGTTATGAACACAGTTATCAAGAATCATAAAACAAAACATGTTAACAGAGACACGATTCTCATGAGAAATAAAACAAGAGTTATTTAGGGAAAGAAATAAAGGGCAGAAGACAAGATAGATGGATAACGCTATTGAAGCAATGAACTTGAACACCGATGAACTGAGAGGACAGAAATAGATGGCATATTTTGTTTTACAAAACTTGGAGCAGAGAATAGAGAGAGAGAGAAGATGCAAAAGAAAAGTTAACGGACGAAGATACAAAAAAGAAAAGTTAACGAAATGTTCCAAGCTAAAAGAGAGAAAGAGCTTTGCTCGCATCAACAGGTTTTTCAGTAAAGTCTTTAGAACAGACGATGGAATAGAGTTTCAATGCTTCGAATCCTTCCAAGTATTGCACAACAGCAGGATACCGTTTTTTGAATTTGTGTTGTCATAGAGACATTACAGTCTTGTTGCATGGCAGTTGCATGCACAAACTCCATTTGTGCATGAGGTATACTATCACGTTGGCCGGAGAGCTGTGGTAGTTGTGGTCCGAATGAGTTTCAGGCATGTGTGGCCACTGTCTATTTCGGCCCGTGATACACAGATATTACTATTCAAGACGACACGCTTTCAATTGACAATTTATTTAAATGAGCAACGCTTTATAAATAATAATTCAAAACAACAGACAACAAACTCTAACTGGCCTACATTCATCCATAGTCGGTTTTGCTCTTTCCCTCTGACTGATCTCTGGAATGTCCTGGTCTTTTTGCGGATGGATTTGAAGTACCATCGATCGATACCCTTAGGTATTAGAACTGGTGCCATAGAAGTGCATAACTATTATTATTGTTATTATTCTAATTAGAAGACGAATATACCATTGTTGTTGTCATTGAGATATGCATATTATTAATGACAAACTGGCATTTTAAATGTGATTTAGTTAAATTATACTTAAATAATCACAATATTTTTCGATATTTGGTATATATTTATTATTATGTATTTGGTATATTGTACTCAATAACCAATGTTATATATTTTTATTTAGTTGTGCTATGTGTCATGCAACTTTGACTCTGAAATGCAGCTGTTCCAAAAGGCTCCTGAGAGATTCGGTGCTCAATTATCCCTCGATGCGTATTGCCTCTCTGCTGAATCTTCCACGTTGGTTATATACTATTGATTTTTTGTTGATTTGAATTTTAACTACTTAGTCAGAATGCTATAGAAATCATATTTGAATTGTTTAGGTGGCGTACTAATTTAATATACTATTTACTATAACCTCATCATATTGGACTTGCCTATAATGCCATCTAAGAAAGAGTTTCTTTGAATTGGACTACCTCAACAACTCAAAAAGATTGGCAATCTTAAGCTAGTTTTAGCTCCTGACGCCACAATAGCCCCTGTTCCAAATGCAAGAAATCTCGGATTAAAATGTGATTCTTTTCTAAACATTCTGAAACTCCCTTACACGAAATTAATTAACAACTTGAAATGTTTGCCGTCCTCCATTATCATCGAAATATTCAACTCCTTTTGGAAAATTCCTCGATGAATTCACTACCTTTCTAGGTTCAGCAGCAACAACCCCACATGAATTCTTAATAACTGGAGATTTCAACGTACACGTTGACAAGAACAACTACCCAAATTCTACTCAATTCAAACAGCTACTAACACAAGCAAACTTTACACTTTTTTCTCACACTTTTTGGCCACATTCAGGGCCGGACCGACCCACTCCGCGAGCTCCGCGAGGCAGAGGGGCGCAAGCTTTTGAGGGGCGCCAAATTTGCGAAGCGATCAGTTATTGAGATGACGCTTTTTAAGTCTTTGGCACAAATTATCAGCTACTTCAACCTACTCTACTGTTCTTTGCATAGAATTGAGCTCTAATACATAAAATAAACAAGACTGCAAAAGGTTTACGAATATTTATGAACCGGCACTTAGGCTATTTGTCACACGTGACCTGACTACTTTTATGAATATTCATTTAGGCCTATACGCACGGTAGCATGGGGTTAGTCTTTTTAGCGAAGTTCTTTTTAACGAAATCCTTGATTACTTGGTATATTAGAGATATTGTGGCATTTTTTTGTTTTGAAGTTTTTATCGAAATACGCTGACGTTTAAGTTAACTTAAATAAAGACGATGGCGGCCTAAAGATCAGGCCAAGATGATTGCATTGATTCAATTTGATCGTCCGATAGGAGAGAGATATTATCTCAGTAGTAATTACTAATTTCGTTAATTTACTGTGATTAAGTAAACGAATTCAACTACATCTATCATATTAAGATCCTTATCTGTATGTCTGTCTGTTACCTTCAAGCGTTCTGATTGGTTGACTATTGGTAGACGGTTTAGACCGTTTAGTCCTTACGTCGCGATGCGTTGGTGGGCGATGTTCGAAGACGACGTTGCTATTGGTAGCAATTGTTCGTAGAATCGTAGTTTAACACGGTTTAGTCGAGTCATTGCAGCGTCAGAGGGCTGGGCGTGCGACGACTTTGCTATTGGTAACAATTGTTCGCAGCCTGAGGTAGTTGCAACGTACATTTTAACGTACACAAAAAATACGTGTACAGCGTCACAAATGGCCACAGTTGCGTGATTTTAACGTACATAGGCCTAATTATTACGTGGCGCAGAGCTTGGCTAGCTGGCGATCATTGAAATGTTGTCCAGCATGAATTCAATGATTGGGTATTAGGTATAGGTATTGGATTAGTATTATCCTGCACTGCGAGCGAAGCGAGCACGAGCGAAGCGAGCATCTTTCTAGTTATGTAATAAAGTTACGTAAATTTCTTTTTTAGCCATATAAAGAAATATTCGAGTATTAGAGTAATCATTTATAAATTGCGATTATTATTATGAATTCCAAAAAGAAACTCTCTGGGGCAGCAAATAGAAAGCGAAAGGCAGCTATTGTTGAAATTGCTTGCATCTGGAAGTCCTTTTAACAGACAATAAAAAGAAGATGTAACGGAATTAAAATTATTTGAGGAAATTTCATAATATATTATTTAGAGTTTTACTTAAATCAGAGTCGAATCAGTTTCTTAATCCACACGGAACATTAAAGTTTTAAACCATCTCACTTTTCCCAACATGATCATTGCTTTACGGATCGTGCTTAAACTTCCTGTCAGTGTGGACAGTGGAGGACGATCATTTTACAGATTAAAAATTAATAATAATTTATTTTGTGATCAACTGTCGACCAAGAAAGACTTGTAACCCTGACCCTAATTGCAATAAAAATTATGTATGCTCTAATTTGGACATACTGTAACTGAACTAAAAGAGAGATTTGCTAACATGAAAGCCCATAAAGCGCATTTGTTGTAGGCCTAGTAGCTGTATTTTTCTCTGTAAATATTGTATTATTATTATTATTATTATTATTATTATTATTATTATTATTATTATTATTATTATTTATTATTATTATTATTATTATTATGTCAGCGGTTTCAAAGCGCTTTTTGATTTTGGATTTTAAACCATGCTAAAGTCAGAGCGCTTTATAAATTGTCCTAATAATAATATTAAATAATATGTTTTAAGGTTAATAATAACAGTTCAATAGATGTCATAGTCACGTAATAATAATAGTAATAATAAAGGGTTAATAAAACAGACCGATTATTATTTTTATTGTATTATTATTATTATTATTATTATTAGAACGGCTGCTTGATAAGCTAATAGCGCCGATTATTATTATTATTATTATTATTATTATTATTATTATTGTATTATAACGAAGAAGTCATTTAACGTCCTAAATGTAAACCAGCATTGTTTATATTGAGTTTATATTGCCAAGCCAGTTAAGTTTGTTTATCTGCGATGAAACAGTCTGCTCATTCTACCGGGGGCGCCGAAGATCAACGTGCTGAAACATTTGCACCAGGGGAAGACAGTTTAGCTGGTCCGAGGCCCTGGCAATAACATTTATACAGAATTAGGATCGAACCATTTAATCACTATCTCCTTGTTCATAAGTCAGTCCATCCTGCTCTGATAGGATCATTTCCCCATTTTCACTACTTTAAATGTCTGCAAACGAAAGTGACTCATGAAACAACGCTCATTGCGTTGTCTCAATAAAATTGACACATCCACCTTTGTGAAGACATTGAATCATCTGATTTCACCATCGAATGTTTAAACAACCTACTAATTGACAAATATAACTGTCCAGTATCTGCTGGACTCGACAAACAAGCTCCGATAATCATCCAGCCACTATCAGATCGAGGAAATACAGTCTTGTGACAATTCCTTCATCCATTCGAAGTCATTTGAAGACGTCTATAAATAATTTACAACCGAACACATTCTGCTATTGACAGCCTCCGTTCTGCAACAAATCGCTGCTACAACCTTCTCATATCTGCCCAAAAAATTATTCTAACTTAATTGCATCCAACAGCTCTAATCCTCGCAAACTCTGGAACAATGTGTTTGCTTTTTCTTACACTATTTCTTGCAGGATTTTATTCTTGTTTTTGATAGTTTTCACTTGAAGTACAGTTACTTTCCTTGTGGCCGTTGCTAGAGCTCTTCCTGGAGAAAATATTAAAAACAAAATTTTTAAACGACCCTGAGACGGTCGTGGCCTCGGGAGTGCCCGAGGCCGCAATATGCGTTCAAGATGTCGATGTTCAATGTGTCCTGCAATTCACAGAGTCCCATTTTATTAAACACCTCATTCCCCCTTTTCAAAGTCATTTTTTGCAAAGCGTCGCCGGCTTCATTACAATTCGACCTTTGGCTTCTCTATTCCCTATGGCTTCTCTATTCCTCTATCACCCCTCTATTCCACCGCAATAAAGCAAAGCCTCTTCCTCGATCCACCTTGCAACTTGCTGAATCATTTGCTATTTTTTTCCCTAAAAAATCCCTAAGATCCGCACCAATCTAAATTCTACCACGGCCAATCAAACTACCTCTCCACATCACCCATCACCACCAGATGTAATGTAATGTAATGTAATTAGCTATTTATATTGAGCCTAATCAATCAACTAATTACAATTAATAAATTATGTCAATTATTATAAGCACAATTAAACAGATGTTTTTCAAATGTTTACCAAATCGAGGGCGACTTTATGTTCCGTAGCGCTGGTGGAAGGGCGTTCCAGGCATCCATTCTTACGAGAAGATTTCGTTGACGTCTGACTGTCCGAAGACGAGGTTTCTGGTATTGACTGGTAGAGGCTGATCGTAGGCCTAGTCTACCAATGGCGGTTGATGTTGGCTGGAGCAGATCGGCCAGATAGGTCAAACAAAGACCATTCTAACAGAACATCAGCGTGCGTAGTTTGTGTTGTATACGTGACTGGACTGGAAGCCAATGAAGTTCACGAAGCGCCGGAGTGACGTGGTCTCGAGGTTTTAGGTCCAGCACCAGACGTGCAGCAGCATTTTATACGCGCTGCAGGTTGGCCAGTGTAGACTTTGGAAGGCCGGCAAGAACGGAATTACAGGAGTAAAATATGGACAGAACAAACGCAGAAACCAGACCCTGAGGACGGTTCTTTGACAGCAATTGACAAATCTGGCGGATACGTCGTATTCAAGAGAAGCAGCTCTTTCAATTGTCCAACATGTTGCTTCATGGTCAATTCGTTGTCAAACAGTATTCCGAGATCTCTGACGACGGAAGAAGGGCGGACGATGGTGCCCTGAATGCCAGACTACAATCGCTTTAGACAGCTTCTATTTAGCATGTGAGCCAAACCATGCAAGCTCAGTCTTGAAGCATTAAGTTGCACCGTGCAATCGGCACATTCCTTGACCTCTGTGATCCAGTTTTGGAGACGACCAAGAGCAAGATTTTTTTGACGTCTTTTAACGTCCACATGGTCGTAGATCTGTTTATCATCAGCAAAAATATGATGGCGAAGATCGTGACGTTGAAAAATGAAAAAGAAGCGCCTTCTAATTTTTCCTGCTTCACTCCTGCGACTGTGGAAGAAGTATCTAAACTCGTGCAGTCCTTCCCAAACAAGCAATGCAGATGCAGTCTTGATCCAATACCAACCTCTCTCCTCAAACAATGTGCCTCTGCTCTAGCTAGTACCAACTAGCTAGAGCAGAGCTAGTACAGAATATCAATTTATCTCTTTCCACAGGCACATTCCCAGCCTCATTTAAAAATTCCCTCGTAACTCCACTTCTTAAAAACCAAACCTTGACAGAGGGGATATTAACAACTATCGCCCCATTTCAAACCTATCTGTCTTATCCAAACTCATAGAGAAAATCGTTCTTTCCAGACTAACTGAGCACCTGTCAAAAACTCCGTATACAACACTCATCAATCCGCCTATACTAAACACCATTCAACAGAAACCGCCCTCACATACATTTATGACAGATTCCTCACTGCCATTGGATCTCAACGAGTTACTGGTCTCTGTCTCCTTGATCTTTCTGCTGCCTTTGGTACAATAGATCACAAAATCTGACTGAAACGTTTTCCCCTCTGGTTTGGAATATCTTCTATAAAGTGTAGATTCACTCGAAGTTAGACTACTGCAACTCACTGTTTCACAATTTTCCAAAGGCTTCCATATGTAAACTCCAATCACTTCAAAATACTTTAGCTCGTGCAGTAACTAAATCACTGAAATTCTGCCACATTTCGCCATTGCTCGAATCTCTCCGCTTGCTCAAAATAGCAGAACGCATTGAATATAAAATAATATCGATGACTTACATCACTTCATACATCAAAACCAGTCTACCTAAGAAATCTGATAATTCCACAACAACCTTGAGGGAGATCTTCTTCTCATGATTTTACTTACTTACTTACTTACTTTTAATCACAAATCTCCCTACTTTCAAAAGTAAGTAAAGTAAAGTAAAATCTCGTGGATTTCTATAGCGCCTTGAAAAGCAGCACAACAGTAGCTGCTTATTCTTAGGCGCTCAGCTGCTATATTCATTATTCATGACCTTCGCCGCCTACGTCCTTGCCTCGATACCAACACTGCCTCCACAATTGCCACCTCAATAGCCCACTCCAAAATTACATCACTGTAACTCCCTCTACTATAAACTTCCCAAAAACTTCATCAAACTTCATCAACAAATTGCAATCAATACAAAATGCACTAGCTCGCGTCACCTAAATTCTCCCATATTTCACCCATAATAAAATAATTACATTGGCTTAAAACAACAGAACGTATCCTATATAAGATAACAACACTTACATATAGCTCACTTCAGTCATCAAAACCTGTCTACCTTAGATCACTACTAACCGATCAGCCTCCTCGACCCACACGTTCATCATCTTATCCCACTCTGTCACGTCCGCTGAATCAGTCATCCCTGACAATTTCCAACCGTGCATTCTCATACGCCTCACCTGAACTTTGGAACTCGATCCCAGCTTCCTTCTGCAGACTTGGACAATTTAAAACAATAAAATCTGAATCCTCATTTTCTATAATTCCCGCATGATCTCCTCAAGTCTTTAGGTCTAAGATTAAATCCTTTCTTTTCTTAAATTATTTCCTCCATACCTGTAACCTAGCCTCACTGCCCTTCGGATGTTAACTATTGCCTGGCTGATCTACTATAAACTTTCCAGAAGCTATTTTAACAAAAGGCTGATCAATACAAAATGATAAGCTCAGCTACTAAATTGTGCTGCTTTCCAAAGCACTATAAAAAGCCACGAAATTTTACTTACTTACTTACTTTATTGGTATCATCTGTAGCTGACAAGGTCCAATGGTCTCAGGAATATAAACAAAGAATTGGATATAGCAAACTCTCATATTAATGGAATTTAACATAATTATAATGGACAAATATTTTGGTCCCCAGTGCCGCTGCTAGCCACAGTTTTGTTTGGCTATAACGGACAAGGATGTGATATGCTATGTTATATGATATGATATGTGATATCTGCAAAACAACCTTTCTTCGCATTTAAATGACATTCTCATTTCCTTTTACCTCCATCAGCACGTTTCCTTTCCTACCAATGACAAGGGGCACCTCCTTGACCGCCTAATCACGAGGTCGAATTCAACAGTTAAATCAAAAATTTCTCCCTGTGAAAATCATTTATCTGATCACATTGTAAAGATTGTCTTTCCTCTGTAATAAAGATTGTCTTTCCTCATAAGATCTAACCTTGATCTAATAGCTTTTAAAACTGCCATTTCTACCTCTGAATTGGTTACTTATCCTGCAGAGGCAGCTTCTGAATCAGCAACTCAATTTACTTCCGTTCTTCTTAATATTCTTGACACTCTTATTTCTGTTAAAACTAAAAAGATTGTATCTCGACCACCTCAACCATGGTTCAACGATGAAATTGCTGAGGCTAAGAGGTGTTGCAGACCACTGGAACGACGGTGGAAATCTTCTCGTCTACCGAGTGATAAGGAAAATGTAGAGAACAATGCAAAATTGTCCGTAAATTTATTTATTTAGCCAAGTCCAACTACTTAACTAATCTTCTCTCACAAAATTCCTCAAACCCTTGCCTGCTTTGGAAATCTCTTTAAAGATTCTTCACGGGGAAAATTCAAATGTCACACCTAGTTCTTTCTCTTTATCATCACTCCCAGATGTTTTCTGTCAATTTTTATCATATAAAATATAATATCCGCGTAAAATTTCTGAACAACAGGTTTCTCTTTCCCAAAATTCCCACCGACTTCTCTCTTCCTTTAAACCTACCACCCTTCGTCAGTGTAGTCAATGTACCCTGTATGTACTACCAACTCGAATTCTCAAAGATCGTTTTGAGGTCTTGGGCCCAATAATAACATGCCTCATAAATCTCTAATTGAAGGGTGTTTCCCCTCTTCATTCGCCCACGCAGTTATTCACCCACGACTTAAACAGCCATTTTTATCTCCTGACGACTTGTGCAACTATAGACCTATATCTAATCTCAACTTCCTATCGAAAATTCTTGAAAGAATAGTTGCAAAGCAAATACATGCTCATTTGTGTTCCAGTCCGCACTACCTCCCTTTTCAGTCAGTCTACCGAAAATATAATTCCACAGATATAATTCCTCTCCTGGCAGTTCATGATTACATTGTTCGGGCTATTGATTCTGGGAAAGTTACTGCTCTTTTACTTCTTGACCTATCTGCCGCCTTTAATACTGTTGATCATTCTATTCTTCATCGTCTTGAACATTGGTTTGGAATTTCGAATACTACTTTACATTAGTTTACTTCATATTCACACCCACACTCAATCAGTGATAATAAATGATAATCTCTCAACTCCCACCAATCTCTCTTGTGGCGTCCCCCAGGCTCTGTTCTTGGACCTCTGCTATTTACTCTCTATACAACCCCATTGGGTTCACTTCTTGATGAACATCAGGTGGCCTATCATCTTTATGCTGATAATACAAATTCTTATATCTTTTGACCACTCTTCTTCAAACGCATCCCTTGAGACTTTATCCAGTGCATTTACTCAATTCAGTTATGGATGGATTTAAATAAGCTTATTCTAAATTCATCCAAAACCGAGTTATTGCTATTGGGTACTCCAGCTCAAATTTACCAAATTTAAATCTCTGGATTCTGTTATTCTCGGAGATTCCACTGTTGTTTCTAGAAGCACTTCTGCTCGCAACCTTGGTGTGACATTTGACTCTTCTCTCTCTTTCACTAGTCACCTAAATTCAGTGTGCAAAATTTCTCATTATCATATTCGGGATATTTATCGTATCAGACATCTACTCCCCAAGCCTGTTCTTATTCAGTTAGCTAATGCATTGGTATCTAGTTGCCTAGATTATTGCAATTCCCTGCTTTTCGGCATCACAAATAAAATATGGAGAAACTCCAGAGAGTACAAAATTCCTTAGTTAGAGTCATATAAAAAAACTCCAAGATTCGAACATATAACTCCAGCAAGACAATCCCCACATTGGCTTCCTAACAAATACCGAATTAATTATAAAATTTGTATTTTTAGTATTCAAAACCATGTTATAAAATGAACCCAATTACATCAAGATGCGACTTATCCCTCGACCTACTAATCATTACCTACTAATCATTTCACTAGGTATTCGGCAGGACCTTCATTTGTCGTTCCTTACTATCGCACAGTCATTGGCACTAGTTGTTTCTCAGTGTGCGCCCCTAAGCCCTGGAATTCACTACCAACATCACTTCACATAACTAATAACATCATCTTTCAGATCTGGCCTTTAAACACATCTATTTGACTTGGCTTATCCCCTTAGATTGCTATCTTGCCGTTTCGGACTGATTTTCTGGCTTCACCTGGCTCTTATGCTATTTGGATTTGGTGCGCCATCGGCTGATGTCCTGGCATTATTATAATGGCGCTATAGAAGTTGATTGGTTGATTTATTGATTGATATCCAGTGCATAGCGTAGTCGGATTATTTATATCCATGCTCAGTATGCATGTATAACCAATTCCAGGCTATATATGCTTAAAACAGTGATATCAATTAGGAATACTGCATGTACAATAAATAGTTTATAGCGCATCAAGGGCGTAGCGACGGTATATCGGTATACTGCCCTATACATACCCCAAAATCCAACTACCTTACAATTTGTATTAGTTAGTGGCCGTTTTGTTCACAGGTGGGACATTAGCGTTAGTGTCAGTTTTGATTTGAAAGAGCAAGAGAGTTGAGATTTATATCACCTAAAATCAAATTCCTGTCTACGCCGCTGGCCGAACTGCTACTTGTGAAAAGCTGTTTGCTTCCGTATCTTGACAGCGGCGTCACTTGACAAGACGAAACTTGACAATTAAGCCTAATGCGGTCAGCCTTGGCTAGTTTTGCCAGATACCTCCATGTCCAATGGAAGACACAAGAGGTCTTAAAGGAGGATGAAGCCGGACAAAGAAAATAGGTCATAAAATTGACAAAGCACACCTTGAGTGGCGTAGAGAGGTTTGCTCCAGCGTCCGGGGCGAAAAGCACCGCGCCCCTGACAACTCATGGCTTACATCATCGATCGGATAAAAAATATTTAAACGCAAAAAGATCTTCTCAATCAGGTTCTCTTCTTTGTCCGTTAAACATTGATCTTCCATGATGGTGTACAATTATCAACAGCATGGCCAAATAGACCGAAATTCAAGTCAGTATATGATCAGAACAAAAAGCCGGACATTAGTTATAGTAATATTATTGTTATTATTATTATTATTATTATTATTATTATTATTATTATTATTATTATTATTATTATTACTACTACTACTACTACTACTACTACTACTACTACTACTACTACTACTACTACTACTACTACTATCATCATCATCATCATCATCATCATCACCACCATCATCATTATTATTATTAACAGTTAAGATTTATGTGATAACTTATCCGATAGCGTACCGAGTGGCGTTTCCGTAATCTAGTCTTGTGATTACGATGGCGCAAATCAAGATCTTCAGAGCAGTGATGGAGATGTATCTCCGTATACTACAGCGATGCGCAACCTGCGGCCGCATGGTCGCACGGTCGCATGCGGCCGTGGGTAACAATTTGTGCGGCCGTGAACATGCATTTTTAAATGTATGTGATGGCGGCCGTTGGCATAGACAGGAAAAAAGCCCCTTGCTAAAACCTTCCTCATATCCCTGGCTTTCCTTGCAGGTTTGCGAATCCATCTCAGCTACATGTTTGTTATCAAGGTCCGCAAGGCAAAGCAACAACATGCCTCATGCATAGAAAAGTTAAAGACTTTCTTAACAAATGTCGTCTCCTCAAAAGTCATCTGCAGCAGAGTAATTCATGTCATTTTCTACAACTTAACGGCTCTGATTGACAGCAGACGCACTAGGACACGAAATTCTAACCATCCACTATTCTAGAGTTTTCGATGGGCTGTTGCATGGAACAGAGAGTGCCCGTTTCAAATCAAAGATTCTGAGAAGATTTTAAAAAATTAAGACGGAATACCCAAAACTATGGGAACTTCTCCTCATCTTGTTGGAGACAGAGAGTGCAAAACAGCGTTTTCATCTAAAATCAAACTGGTTGAGTTGAAAAATAATGATCAGCTTGTGACGAAGTTTGCTGATGAGAACGATCCGCTGGACACGTGAAAACCAGCAGCGGAATACCCAAAACTATGGGAACTGGCCAGAAACATTCTTGTTCTTTTCGGAAGCAATTATGCAAAACAGCGTTTTCTATAAATAAATATTTGAAGAGATAGGCGACAATCTGGAGTCGGGAATAAGGCTTATGGTCTCCAACGAGTCTCCTGGGCGGGCCTCAAAGTCTGTCTGGCCGGGCCACACCCCGTTCATGCGTTTCCATACATATTTTATTTTCGGACGCAATCTTAGGGGTCAAACACCCCTTAACTGGCTGCCGACCGAAAAATTTCTAAGTGTTATTGAAAGAATGTAAAGAGTAAGGAAGGTGACGACCTTTTTTGGCTTGTCAAGATTTTTCGAAGTTGGTTACGATCGAAATCAACCTCCTCCCGGAAATCTTGGATACGCCACTGGTCATTCGTACAAAAATTACTTGGATTCGCTGGTGGCCGTTATGACGTAAAGAAGTTTGTAATGCGGCCTGCAACACCGAAAAGGTTGCGTACCCCTGGTATACTGCGTATCATCCGTAGTGCAGCAAAGCAACCTGCAACGGTATGGGACACGTGATGTTTCGTTGTGGCAGCGCTATTAAAATAGATATTCTACCTTCATTATTACTAATGGCAGGTCTGCAGCTGAACCTTTCATGATATAGCTAGCGTATGACATTTTTCTTTAGAATATTTTCCTTTTCTGCATGTTGCTGCTGTTTTGTTTCAATCTAGGACACTGTCGTTTGTTATCTTGTCCATCCAACTCAATATTCTTTTTTAACACCATAACTCTCGTGTTGTGATCTTTTTCATATTCTTCCTATTCATTGTCCAGTTATGTAAGTCCCAGCTATGTAAGTAGCCTGTAAGTCAGAATTGGAAATATGTAGCATTGGATGAGCCTCTTCTTGATCTCGATTTTGACATCTCTTCTCATGGGTGAGCTCCTTCATCCTCCAAAAGGCGTTCTTGGACATGCCTGTTCTCATTTTAATATCCCTCTCATTTCAGTCACAGTTTTTCGACGGGCCACAAACAAGTTTTAAAGTATATGATTTTAGAAAGTTTATGCTAGAAAAAGACAGGTTAAACCATGTCGTTTTGTTCGAGTCCTAGCCGTTTGAGGTGTGGTATAACGATGGCCCGTTTCCACGACAGCGGAAACTCCTCGCTGGTCATAAGTGTCCTCAAGAACGGCGCAAGCACATGAATCGAGTTTTTTAGAAGTCATGTGCACTGTATGAAATGGATCCAGAAGGTAATATTTGTTCAACGATTATCTGACAAGCCATATGACTTCCTCAGTCGTTGTACCTAAGAATTCCACAAGGCCAGGTCCAGAGTAACGGATGAACGTCGCAGGCTCAGCTGAAGACGTCTTATTTCAAATGTTACCAATTTTATCATCAATATGTCGATGAAAGTCATCAGCGGATAAATTAACGTTGGGTTTGAATCTTCTTTACTCAGTAGCTTATCAAGAATGTTCCACATTGCTTGGTATCTTGTTTTCCATCCCGCAAAGTTCGATTCCAGTATTGGCGTCCTTTGCGTCTAACTGGTCCATGTTTTTGGAATTGTAGAGGAGACAGCTTAGGGCAAGTACCTCGTATAATCTCAGTTTGGTGTGCTTTTAAATGGTTTTGTTGTCCATGGGCTTGATAAGGTCTGGAAGGCATATAAGTGCCATATAAATTCATCTTGATACGTCAGCATGGGTACCTTTTGTAGTATTGATGTTACCTCTCAGGATGATGAATTAATTTATTTGCCTTAATTGTTGGTTTTCAATTTTTATGTTGAATTGTTTGGGTGTGATGCAATCCTCTATATGCCGAGAACATTAATCAGATCTAATAAAGTGCAGATTTTATAATAGAAACGGTTTGCTCATTTGTTTGCATTAGAATCTCAGCTGATCTGGAACGGTTTCAAGGCCCTGAGGGTCTTTTTAATACTTCTTTGTGGGGTCTGGATGGCATGCCAATTCACAAGATGATACAGAAAGCAATCCAATATTCTCCAATTGACATGCGTCGACAAATGTGGAGGTATGTTATTTTGCCAGTGTATAACTATTAAAAATAGACTGTTTGAGCCGAGACATGGACATAATTATATTTTTTAAACCCAACCCATCGTGGCTCAGACCCAGCCCACAAAATCAATAGGGTTACTTGCATGCTAACGAATTAGCTTTTCGCCGGTGCTGTTTTAATCCACAATCCCCTTTGGTCCTTCCATGTGTTCATATTACCAAATAGGTGTTGTACGTGTTCTGATGATAATTGTGTGCGGCTGCTTTGTCAGGTAATTATTATAGAGGCCTTTTTTGGAAGACAAGCTACATTGGGTAACATTGGTAGTAACAATACTCACTGGATAGACCCGATAGAGCCTATGTATGCCTAAGACGGTGAAAAGTTGTAGCAAGTTTGTCACCATTCCTCACTGTTGCCAACTTGCCATAGTAACAGTTATCTAGATGTCTAAACAGTTAGGAATGGGCAGTTGCGAGGGCTGTCATAACTGGGGCGGTCATAACGGAGTGGTCATAACTAGGGCGGTCGTAACGAGGGGCTATCGTGACATACCATCTGATACTCAGAAAGAGCACCAAGCTGCGTTTGTACTCCGCCATAATAATAACGACTGCCCTGTATGCAAGTGAAACATTGAATAGGACGAAGACTCAGCAGAGATTAGACGTGTTCAATGACGATGCTTCCGTCAGATCTTCGAAGTGACGTGGGAAGATCATATGCCCAATGAGGAAGTTATGCTACTAACTGGCATGGACACGCTGCACTACACAATAAACGAGCACAGACGCAGATACATTATCACATCTTGCAAATACCACAGTCAAGACCCGCAGCTCAAGCAGTGGACTAATAGACCAGAAGATGGTAGAAGAGCCAGAGGAAGACCTACGAAAACATGACAAGACATTCTCGCAGAAGACATGAAAGAGACGGGGCTAGAGATAGCCGAAGCAAGAAAAGTTGCCAGTGATCGTGCCAGCTGAAGAGGACTCGTCGCCCAATGTTCCAGAGGGAATAAGAGGATCGAAGTCCAACTAAATAAGTAACATCACAAGTTACGGCGTAATACTGGACTCGTCTGAAAGTACGCTCCATTAGTAGATATCTAAACAGAAGAAAATTATTTAATTAGCTCGCTGTAGCAGGTTTCAGAAAATCTGTTTTTATTTTGTGAACGTCTTCTATATATATAATTCTCTTTGTCCGGTAAGTTTGTCAGTCACGATACATGGCAGATGTAGGAGGACGTTGTTACCAATGACAACCAAATTGTTTAATTAAGACGGAGCGTCTTCAATGCGGTTTAACGAATCGTCCCATTACGGTAGATATCTAAACAGTCCCCGTGTTGGGCCATATCCTGTAGACCCTACTGGAAGGGAGCGCAGCCTCCCGTCGTAAGCCAAGCATCAACCGACGTGGGGGTCGTAGGCCCTACTGGGACGCAGCCTCCCGTCTGAGACAAAGCCCAAGCCCCCGAGGGAGGCCAGGTCCTAGGCCCCATGTGACTGAGGGCGCAGCCCCCACGTGTGGGGCCGCAGGTCCCACTGGGGCGCAGGCTTGGGGCCCCATGTGAGGCCGTAGGCCTTACTGGAGGCACAGCTTCCCGTGGGGGCTCCCCAGCGTTATCCCATAGGGCTGAGCCCCACGTCCGTGGGGCAAAGCCCCAACCTCCCGTAGGTAGAGGGCGCAGCCACGGAAGACATGTGGGGTCAGGCTGACAGGTCCTAGTGCCTCTAGTGGGGCGCAGCTTTAAATCATGCTGTGTTTGAGGTCGTAGGCCTTACTGGAGTGGCACAGCTTCCCATTCAAATTGTAAACTTTGCAAAAAATGAGGAGACAGCCTTTTGCAAAAAAAATCATAGCCACTCCCCGTCATTTTTGAGTTTTATTATCCAAAATTTTTTTAAAAAACACGCGGAAAAATAAAAGGGCGTTTATTACACACCATCACGATATGATTTTATATTGGGAGAAAAACCCCAGATTCAGACGTCCTGATGGGAGACAAAGCCCCTTTAGGTCCGAAAGCCCTGATCCAGATGTTTAAAATAACATATTGAACCAATGTAGGTTGTCCAAAAAGAGGACGTTGTTCTATATTAGGTAGCACTGGAGGGCGCATCCCCAAGATTAACAGACCAGGGGCGGAAGATGGCAGAGTGGGTTACGTGCTGGAGCGTCAGGCTGAGCGGAGCTGGTTCATTACTGGTCGTTTTGTTAGGTGCCCCTAGTGGTTGGTTAAGAATGACAGAACTGGCCGCCCTCACAGGCAGCTCTTTAATGCCTTCTAAGCCACTTTAAATCATGCTGTTTTTAAGTAATCCCAATGGATTCGTAGGGCGCTATGGTGTACAGCTCTTGTTGTGGAGAGGGGGAAAGACCACCCAGTGAGCACATGAGAAAAAAATTTAAATGATAATGTACGCATTCACATTACATTTTCAGATTTAAAAAATTGTTATAAGTAATAATACGAACTTTTGCAAAAATCGGGGAAGCTTATCAAGAGATGGTCTGGCGCCATCGATCGGCTGGTTTCTTGCAAGACTTCCCATCAACTCTCCCCGTCATTTTTGACGGGTTAACAGCTAGTTTTATAATAAAAACGTTGTCAAAATTTTTTAAAAACTTAACAAACGCGGAAAAATAAAAGACGTAAAAAGCGTTTATTACATCTATGATCAGGAGAGCATCACGATATGACAGATTTTATATTGGCAGATAAAAGATGGAAAACGTCGCTAAGGTTGGGAACTTTGGAAGGCCCAAGAAAATACCAATGAACAAAGCAGATTCAGACTTCTTTGCCAGCGATTCGACAGCCTGATGATGGCGAAACATGTTGATTAGTAACGTTTGTCAAACAACTTAGCCTGACGACGGAAAAGAAATGTCATACGGAGGATAACTAAGCACTAATGGCATAGAACAGTAGACACTAGAAGCATTCAAACGTTAACTTAAAACTGCTCTCTTTGTTCATAGTTATCCAGAACATTGATCGTTGTAAAATATACTGTTTGTTTTCTTAGTTGTAAGGTGTCCTAGTAGTACTTGTACGATATGCCATATGATTATATACGATACCATATGATTATGGGACGGAAGAAGGCCAGTGACAAATTTGTGTCTAAAATAAACACCCATGAAGACTGGTAAGTATTTAAAGATGATTACGAGCCATCTTAAATCCCGAAACCCAATCTGGAGCGACATCACGCCGATCGACGTCAATGCACGGTGAGGAGAATCCTGGAAAAAGGCCTTGGTGGTCAACTCGTCCTTGGGGACGGACTCCACTATCCTTCAACGTAAGCTAGAACAACCGCGGCGTGAATGTTCCCTACTAAACCGGTAACGCACCGCTCAGAGTCACTGCGGAGCATGCCGAATAAAATAGAGACGAACGGATAATGAACCGAGTAATTGTCGGGAAGTTCCATAGACCTTTTAAATTAAGGACTGACGTCAGGTAATCTCGGGTCCGCGAACTTGGGTCCATTGAGTTAAATTGCTGCGACTGGAGTTTGCTTGGAGATACACATATGAAATTTGGTAGTCACACTGAAAAATGAATTATCTACGCATTTCAAGTAGCCGGAAGTTGATAACGTAATTACACAGCGAAATACATTGATTTAAAAATGATATCTTAAAATCCATGTATTTCTCATATATTTGATACTGCTGATCTAGGCCGAATATGTAGTAATTGGCATCGGACTCTAGTAGGTCAATTCGGCTTTATATGCATTGAGTAGAATCGCAACATCATTACCAGGAATAATAATAATAATAATAATAATAATAATAATAATAATAATAATAATAATAATAATAATAATAATTATGCACTTCTATAGCACCAGTTCTAATACCCAAGGTATCAATCGATGGTACTTCAAAATCAATCCGCAAAAGATCCAGGTCATTCCAGAGATCAGTCAGAGGGAGAGAGTGAGACGGACTATGGAGGAAACGCCAATTGAAAGAGCTGTGTCTTAAGTCTGCATCGGAAGATGCTCAATGAATTGGAAGATCTGACAGCCGGGGGGAGAGAGTTCCAGATTTTAGGCCCAGAAATAGAAAAAGCTCTCTTACCAATTTGAGTGTTGGTTCTAGGTACATTCAACAATGAATCAGCATACCTTGTTGAATGACGATGGTTTGGGTGATTCAACATAGATTTTAAATATTGAGGTTGGCCAGACTGCAGTGTTTTAAAAACCAGGAGACCAGTTTTGAATAGAATTCTCTGTTCTACCGGCAACCAGTGTGACTTTTGAAGAACAGGTCATGCTTATGATCATGCTTACGAGTTTTTGTAATGGCTCGGGCAATAGAATTCTGAATCCTTTGTAGCTTTTGCATGTTAGATCTGGTCATGCCATTGTAAAGAGAATTGCAATAGTCAAGTCTGCTGCTGACAAGGGCGTTTGCAAGAGGAATCAGAGCGGATTTGGGCACAAAATCACGAATTCGTCGAATATCTCTGATTTGCATATGAGCAGCTCTGCTGACCTTATTTATATGATCGTTAAACAACATGTTCTTATCAAATATCACCCCTAGGTTGCGGACAGACTGACTTAGATTAACTGAAATGTTGTCAAATATAAATGGATTTATGTCTTCAAATTTACTTAGATTAAATGATGTACCAAGAAGTAAAAACTCAGGTTTTGAAGGGTTAAGTGCAAGCTTATTATTAAACATCCAAGACTGAACGTTTTGCAGGCAAAGGGACAGATTTTCTAGTGACGTGGAGGAGGTTTTATCGTCGAAGGCAATGAATAACTGTGTATCGTCAGCATAGAAATTATATAGTCCAGTGGCGTAGCCAGGATTATGAAATAGAGAAATATTTAGAATTTCGGGTAAAAAAGGTTCGTAAAGAAGTTTCCCCAAATTCACGTATTCTTATCGATCTTGCTACCTATCGATTTTCCTCATGGAAATTTCTCAACTTTATAGCCAAAATTTTACGGTCGTGGTCCATGCCAGAGTAGGGGCCGATACCCCCACGTGGCTACGCCAATGATGTAGTCGAATGGTTGTCTGGAACTGATCCTCTTTTTCTTCTCCCAGTTATCAGCCGCTATTGAACAGAGATGGCCATGGGTTTAGGTTAACCAATGGGTTAGGTCAGGTTGGATTAGGCTGGGTTGGGTTTTCATATTTATGGTGCTTTGGGTTGGGTCAGATTATAAGTGATGGTTCAAGCAATTGCAATTTTTATTTGACACTCTTTAATTATGTCTTGGTTTTTTACACTTATTTCCAGTCGTATCTGTCTACTTTTGCCTTGTCTGCTGTGAAAAGTCCTCAGATGAATCTTCCGGATATGAAACGTTGTAAAATCTCTGTTTACCTATCTGTAAAAACGCTGCACAGTTGTCACCGCTATGTAACGAATGAAGGCTAGGCTCCATAAAGATTACATCCGTATATGTCAATGTGCCTGTGTTACCATTCTGCTACCATTCTGTTGTTACCATTCCGTCATATTCCCACCCCTTTATATCTGCAGGGCCGTCGAGAGAAAATCCGGGCGGGGACAAATATTGAGTCCGTGCGTCTTGTTTCACTCTCCGTATTATATGAACACAAAATTTAAAGGATACTAAAAATTGTGTTTTATAATTTGGGACGGTCCATTAATTACGTCGCAATTTTTTAAGTTTTTACTCCTCCCTTTTCAGCAGCTGCCAACTTTCAGTGACCCCCATATAATTATGTCAAAAACTTTTGACCTCTTCAAGTAAGATCAGTGACTGGTCTCTCTAAAAAGTTTAAAAGGTTATTATTGTTACGACGATGACCTTTTTACCTTTTTTTGTTCATCAAGTATTGTGATGTGGCGGTGATGACTTTTTGCTTATCAAGCTTTTCCGTTGTAATAAATAGTATTCCATGAAATGTTCTAATTTTATTTTAAAAATGGAAATGTTTACGTCAAATTATCTTGATTTTTTTCCTGCCAACAACTGTGAAAATATTTCAAACCCCTCCTCAAATTTGTTGACGTAATTAATGGACAGCCCCTTTGTTGAAGTCTCCGCCTTCAACGTTTTAACACAAGTTGTAGATGCAGTAGGTACTTATAGAATCCGTGAAACAACATTATCTGTTGGCCTAATAGTGTTAACGTTTATTTTAAATCGTGTCGCGGATCGAATTTGACCATCGTTTATAGTTTAACAATAGGTTATTTACAGCACTAAAGAGTTACACTTGATTTTCTAGCATTTATATACATTTTCAAACAAATCTAAAATGTCGACTTTTGACATCATGTTTACTTATTTTTGTACTTATTCTATTCATTATTAACTTATTCATTCATGTAGCCTCCAAGGCTCCGTATATGACCTTTACACATGAATTGTCAAAACTTGTTCCTTCGGCTGTGGTTGTGCAAGTAAGAAGCCATAATTTCATTATGTTTCATTTGAAGTTGCGTTAAAGCTATATCATTTAAAACATATCTTTTATTGGACCATGTTTATATTCAGTACTGGCCCTTTGTTCACCTGGAAAGCAGGCCCTGTACAGAGAATGTTTTTCTTCTCCTGCTTCTCCCTTTAGTTTCTCAATCCTTTAAATGTCCTCATCCTTTGAGAATCCAAATCCTGAATTGTTCTTCTGTAAGGGTCCAATTTTGAAGTAACTAATTGAACTGCAAAATTTGTTTTTGAAGGAGCATATTTCTTAGTGGTGGTGTCACCATGTTAAAGGGCTTTCCTGAAAGACTTCAAAAAGAATTGTCAAAACTTGTTCCTTCGGCTGTGGTTGTGCAAGTAAGAAGCCATAATTTCATTATGTTTCATTTGAAGTTGCCTCAACAGCTGTATCATTTAAAACAGTATCTAATCTATTGGACCATGTTTATATTCAGTACAAGCCTCCTGGTTCACCTGGAAAGCAGGCCCTGTACAGAGAATGTTTTTCTTCTCCTGCTTCTCCCTTTAGTTTCTCAATCCTTTAAATGTCCTTATCCTTTGAAATATAATAATTATCTAACTTTCAAATATTGTTATATTATATATTTTAGCATTTTTACCTGTACAATTCTTTTACATTATAAATTGTGACATCGATGATTTCTGGTCTTGTCATTGACATGTTGATACTAATAAACTGATTGATTGATTGATTGATTGATTGATTGATTGATTGATTGATTGATTGATTGATTGATTGATTGATTGATTGATTGATTGATTGATTGATTGATTGATTGATTGATTACTTCAATAACAAATATTAAATTCTAAGGTTACTTTCTGTAAGATCTATATTTCTGTAAGAAGTCTTCTCTCTGCCTGATTGGATATAACAGACTCAGCGCATTTAGTGTTGTTGATTGTTGAAACAATTCAACCAAACATCTGTGAATTGTAAATTTACTTGACATAATTAGACGATAATACATTCAGCTTGGAATGTGCTACGGCATTCTTTGCCACTTTTGACTAATATATATTAGTCAAAATTATGTCAAAGTTATGCCGATTAACATAGTTTGTTGCATGTTTGTGCCGTTCACTGTATTCTCTTCTGAACTTTCAATTTAAAATAATATAAAACTCATAAGTAGTTGTTTTGTAATGAGGTCTTAATACTTTTTGGCTGCTAAAAGCCAACCATATGTTCAACTAATTGCACAGACTGCACCACACGACCATTTGGCAGCATTGCTTGTCTATTTCTGCCTATTATTTAAAAATAGAAGTTTGAGAAAATTGCGTTGGGATGATTATCTTTCATTGCTTAATGAAAGAAATCAGTATAATATATCAGTATAAATTTTACAAAACTGACAGTTATCATTTTTCTTATTGTGAACCTACGGTTCAAATTTAAAGTGTGGCGTGTGCGCCGTCATAGGCGCAATGTAAAGTTATCGTTATTTGACATTCTATTATCACGATTTTTGTTCTCTTCTGTTTTGTTCTTAGCCAGCCTCGATCCAAGTTTGGTCCACACTATGAACCACCATCCTCCGCTTCTGTCTATCTTCCGTCTCCCGTAATAATTTCATTATTTTTGCAACGGCAGCCAGAATTTTACATTTTTCAGTCAAGACGCTCTCGGTCTTTCGCGTGCTCTTCATCCTGTTAGTGTCTCTTGTATTAATACTTCTTTTTCCATATATGAGTCATTTTCTCATAATGTGTCCAAAGCAACGTCCCGGCCGCACAGAGAAAATAATCATGGCGCGCAAAAGATTTTGACTGCCGAGCAAATTTTATCGACATACAACTCATTTCTAAACAGTTCTGTCTGCATTTAGAGGAAACAGCGCTACAAGTGCAGAAGATTCTCGCAACCACATGCACATGCCATATAAAGGTTTGGCGCCACTTTCAAGAAGCGAGCTTGTGTTTTGTTGTATTGCACGCGGGCTTGTCGCCGTGCAGAGCTCATGAGTTTTCACCGCGTGAATGATACACATTTTTCTGTACTTATTCACAGCTGAGTTGACTGGGTGCGCTTGGTGCAGAAGCAACCGAAAAGTTTCTCCCGCGGCCGGGACTTGAATCACAGACCTAAAAATTGGCAGACTATAGTGCGCTATCCACTGCTCCACCGCGCACCCTAAATCAGATGGGGCTTCAGTAAGGGGCTTCCATATATTACGTATGCCAAAAGTCACATTTTCAGATCCCCTTCCCCTGTTGCACCTCGTGCATTTTTTTTTATCCCCTATGACTTTGTACAAATTGGCTTATCCCAACCGTGTTTGAAATAGCAATTTTAGCCATAATCAATAGCCGTGCAGTTGACTACAGCTAAAAAAGCAATAAATGTCATTTATTGAGTGCAAGCGTGTTAACAATTCTCGTGGCCAATTACCTGCCCGTGAGAACGTAATTGTGTTCAAATTATGTGTGTAATTTCAACCGTCTTCTGTCTGAGCTGTTGCTTTTTTAGCAATTGTACGTAGGCGACTATCATAATGCCCAGGGCATATGGCGCACCAAATCCAAATCAAATTAGAGCCAGGCCAATCCGGAAAGCTCAGTCAGAACAGCGGGGCAATCAGGGGTACAAACCAAGTCAGTAATAACGATAATGACCTGCCTCTTGGAAAATGCGGTCATTCCAGAAAGTTTAGTAGTCAGGGTTAACCTCCTGAGGGTCTTAAATATGAAAGATCTTGCTAGTTTTGCGCCGAGGAATTGAGGGCAAACGAGCAAATCGACGGAATTGCGTGGGATCTTTTCTGGCAAATGGACGACCTTTGTGAATAGAGGTGCAGGCCGTTTTCACAAATCCAGTCGAGGGTAAGTGGCGCATCCGTGTGTAAAATCACCTAAATCAATCCAATAACCACCCCCTCAATGTGTACGTAATATATGAATGGCGCCTAGTGCGCGAAAACATGTATCTTTAGTGGAGAAACATTGAAACCTTACTACGAACAACAACTTTATTCAGTCATTCTTCTGTAAAGAAATCACAAAACGTATCAGTATCAGGCCTTTCTGTTCTTCCGTGTTCTTAATAGCTGTATTGTGATTTGTGACTAAACTTTTTCTGCTATTAAAGTTGACATCTGTGTTGATTAATGAAGAAACCAACGAGATTAATATTTATGAAGGAATGACATCTTAAGAAATCAGTATAATATATCACTATAAATTTACCTGTAGAAAGTTTTCACCAAATGACAATAAGTGTAGAAAAATCTAAAAATCTTTATGCTTAAACACATTTTTACAAATTTTGCAATGTGCATCTGTGGTTACTAAGCGATGCTTATTTTTAATGAAGCACCTCAAAATGGCATGTGCATGTGGTTGGTGGGAATCTTCTGCACTTGTAGCGCTGTTTCCTCTAAATGCAGACAAACTGTTTAGAAATGAATGTCGATAAAATGAGTCAGAATCTTTTCATGATTAGACGTTTTTCTGAGAAAATGACCCTTCTAAGGGTTCGAAAGACCGAGATCTTGTCCTTTAATGAAATTATTACGGAGAAAATAGACAGAAGCGGAGGATGGTGGTTCATAGTGTGGACCAACCTTGGATCGAGGCTGGCTAAGAACAAAACAGAAGAGAACAAAAACCGTGATAATAGAATTTGTGACTAAACTTTTTCTGCTATTAAAGTTGACATCTGTGTTGATTAATGAAGAAACCAACGAGATTAATATTTATGAAGGAATGACATCTTAGACCGTTTTTCTAATGACCCTTCTAAGTTCATTTGTTCTTTAAAAGTTTAAAATCAGAGGCAGGATTCAGGGGCGTAGGGACGAGGGGGTATATCGGTATATATACTCTCCAAAATCCGACTACCTCCCAAAAATTTTATTGGTTAGTAGCCGTGTTGTTCACGTGTGGAACATTAACATGTGTTTTGATTTTGAAATAACAATGACTAGTGATTTATAACCCACCCCTCCCAAATCAAATTCCTGGCTACACCGCTGAATTCAGCCACATGTGAAAAGCTGTTTGTTCCGTTTTTGACGTTCAAGATTGGGTGTTACTTGACAATTAAGCCTACTATGGGCTCAGTCATGGCCGACCACGGAGACATTAGTAGCGAATTTGACCGATTGATCATGTAAACAAAGTCTAGTAATTAAAATGTCTAATGTATATCTGCTTGCCAAGAGGAGTCTAGATTTAAGGATGGAGTGAGTAAACGAACCCCGCTGCCATTGTTTACAGATTCAGCAGTCAGTACAGTGGTTTGCAAGTCATTATTTTTATACATTTATTATGAACAGAGGCGTCATCTGGGGTAGGGCGGGGGGCCGTGGCCCTCCCAAGAAAATGAAGTAATAATGTATAATGTATTAAAGAAATAAATAAATGTGAAATGTGCGAAAATTGCCAAAAAATTGCAAAAAATGTAACAAATGAAATAGAACCTCTGTTAGGAGTCAGTATGTATATGTATGTATATTCCCCGACACTGCTTGCTGAACGACATAGTTCAGAGGGCCTTGGTTAGGGCTGGGATCCCTGCTATCAAGGAGCCGCCTCGTCTCTGCCGAACCGATGGGAAAAGACCAGACGGCATTAGCCAGACGATTTCTATAGCGCAATAAGCATGGCAAAAGTGGCCAAAGACAAGAGCGCTTTACAAAACTACGTATACCTGATGGTGAATAAGTAAGTTTTAAGATTACGTTGAAAAATTCCAAAAGAGTCAGAGTTTGTGACGTAGTCCGGTAGTGAATTCCACAGTTCTGGATTGCCCTGAGTAACCAACCGACCTGTCTCCAAACTTAGCCATCTTAAGGCGCCTTTCCACTTGCATTCAGCCAACGCGGCAAGTCAACATGTTGCTCCGCCGCGCTGTCACCGCAAGCGACTCGATATTGCTTACGGACTAAAAAAGGCCACGCCCACGAACATTTGATGTAGCGCAAAACCCAAATGGCCGACGAGGAGTTTGTTACGTTATGTTGCTTCATGATGGTGACCATAACGGCATCATTACGTGTTTTATCAAATGAGATTATGAGAAGAAGGAAAAGAAATCTTGGAAGCAAAGGAAGGTTTGGTGAGTCCTTGGTTAGGGTGCAGAGAAATGCACGGAGCATATCATAGCCTGTTCAAGGAACTGATGAAGAAATTGCAATGTATTACGGTGGGTTGGGTTGAGATGGGTCAAGTAACCTGTTAGCATATTTAAGTTGTGCCACAAGAATGCAATGGCGTAGCCAGAATTGCAGAATATGGCACTCACATTTGTCTGCACAAATGTTTTGATGAACCAAAAGATCATAATCTCAAACGTTTGGTGTGCTTTTCTCGATTTAGTACTATTTTTTAAAATACCTCCTTACTACTCACTGTTTTTTGGCGAATCTCACGACCTGTCCCGAGCCTAATATGTGTTGGGCCTCTACCCCTCTCAAAAATTAGAAGAGTCCGACACGTATAGATTGAATTCAAAAGTTTGTGTGTATACACGGCAGTAACTCCTAATTCATAGATACTGGCTACGCCCCTGGGCAGAGGTGGCCATGGGTCCATTTTTCAGAACCCAACACAGCCCATCAAATCTCCTACCTATGCTGGCAATAAGCTACCGTAATACACTGCAATTTCTTGAACCATTACTTATTTTCTGACCCAACCTAACCCACCATAGCTGAATACCAACGAGGATGCTATTGCAATAGTGTATCTAAGGCAGAATAAATACACGCACGAGTTGAAAGGTGACGGTTGTCGAAATGTAACAATGAATTGCTAAATCTTAGAAAATTGATAGCATTAATTCCTGGCAAATTCTATGACTGATCCCAGCTCGATTAACTTAAGGTGACCGGCCTCCAGGCCTCCTCGTGGCTATGCCAATGATTTCACTGCTTTCCACTGAAGCCAGAGATCAGCACAAACTCCAATGCTTGATATATATATATATATATATATATATATATATATATATATATGGCCATACAGCGCTTCAACGCCATATCGTTTCGAGGAACTTTTTCCGTGGCCGACCTCGAAGTACCTGACGAGAGTTAACACACATTAATTTCTGTCTCCGGACAATTTTTATCTCTCATAAGACCCTCGGGAATGAAGTACCGAGGGCATTAAAATAAAAAAAAATAAAAATAAAAAAAAATATATATATATATATATATACTTTTTACTTTTCTTACACTTGTAGCAGTTTATCTATTACTTCCTGTAGCCTTTTTTGATTACTTGCTAGCATGGCCTGATCGTCTGCGAAGCGCAAGCCTTTACTAAGTACTCCTCCGACTTTGACTCTCTTATCTGTATTCTCCATCGCTTCTTGTGCTAATTCTTCGATGTATATGTTAAAACTCGGTGAAAAGTGGATGGGGATGTCCACTGTCAATATAATATATATATATATATATATATATATATATATATATATATATATATATATATATATATATATATATATATATATATAAGTATATATATATAAGTATATATATAAGTGTATATATAAGTGTATATATAAGTAAATAGCACAGTACAGGTTCCTCTGTTGAAGAGCAGTGACAAGGAATAAAAGAAGCTATATTAAAGAAGCAGCCATGGAAGTTATTGGAATAAAGGAAAGGAAACTCTGAAAAAGAATGGGTGAGTCAAGAAGTAAAAAATTTAAGCCAACAAAGAAGAAAACTGCGTATCGATGGGACAGACAAACATCAAGTGCCGGCTGACAAGAGAAATTAAAAGAAAACTGAAAGAAGATAGAGAAATATGGATATACAAGAATTGTGAAGAAATACAGAACAATTTCAATGCCCACAGGACCAGGGATGATTATAAAGGAATAAAAAGAATAAGTGATGAATTCCAAATGAAAATTACAACCATCAAAAATAAAGAAGGCATTACACTAACACAAGATCAGGAAACACAAGAGATGGAAAGAACATTCTGAAGAACTGCATAATCTAAATACTGCAGCGGATAAAGACATACTACTTCAAGTGCCAAGTACGTATGAATCTTCATAAAACCACTGAAGACATACTGAAAGAAGAGGTAGAACAGGCCATAAAAGAACTGAAAAGGAACAAAGCACCAGGAATAGATGGCATACCTGCAGAACTATTGAAAGCAGGTGGCAAAACAATGACAGACCTGCTCCATGACCTTTTCAATAAAATATACAAAGATGAAACAGTCCCAGATGATTGGGGAAAAGAAATGATTGTACCCATCTACAAGAGGAAGGGAAGACAAGAAGACAAGAAGACTGCAATAACTACCGGGGAATAACACTGTTGAGTACACCAAGCAAAGTCTTCTCCAACGTACTTCAAAAAAGAATAAGCAAATATGTAGAAGAAATTATGGGCGAAGAGCAGGCAGGCTTCCGTCCTGGGCGAAGTACAATTATTGATCAACTCTTTGTCATAAGACAGTTACTGGAAAAAGCAATTGAGGCAAACAAGAGCTGTTATATTAACTACATCGACTACAAACAGACCTTTGACTCAGTGTGGCAGGAAAGGTTGTGGCAAACAATGAGGCATGCAGGCATTGAAGAAAAACTCATCCGTTGAATACAGGCAATATATCAGAAGTCAGAAAGTGCAGTGATATTAGATAATGAAATGTCAGAATGGTTTAAGACAAATGTAGGACTGAGACAAGGATGCATGTTTTCTCCAACATTTTTCAGTATCATTCTGGGTGTAATTTAAAAAATAGCAATTGGACATAGGCATAAAATGTAGTGGAGAAAAATTAAATAATCTAAAATTTGCAGGTGATGTCCGCCTGATAACAGACAACAAATCAGATCTTCAAACACTGACCAATGAAGTCAGCCTAACAAGCAAAAGATTTGGACTAACTATCAACCAAAAGAAAACAAAAACAATGGCAGTCAGCAGAAAAAGAAAAGCTCAAATAAAAATAGCATTAGATAATACAACAATAGAACAAGTCGAAAGTTTCACCTATGTTGGAGGAGAATTGTCTGTAATGGAAGTCATCAAGAAGACATAAAACAAAAAATCGCCAAAGGACTGCAAACGATGGGGAGATTGCGAAAAATCTGGAGCAGCAAGGCCATAAAAATAAACACAAAAGTCACAATATACAACACCATAGTAGTCCCACAAATTATATATGGAGCAGAAACATGGAGCATTAAAGAAACAGACGAAAGGTGGCCGAAATGACGTGCTTACGGAGAATCCTGGGAGTAACTCGGCTACAAAAAATAAGAAACGAAGACAACGTCTCAACCTGAAGGATACACTGGGGTGGGGCCCGTACCGGGCCGGGCGCCTCGGTACGGGCTACGGGCCTCGAGGTACGGGCTACGGGCGCAAATGTACGGGCTACGGGCCTTGTACGGGCCGGGCGCTAACAATATTTCTTTAATAAATTCAAGTTTATAATTGTGTGACGGGCGCCTCTCTCTCTTTAATGGTTATCGTTATCGTCTAGGGGTCTTTAGTATTAATGGAGAATATTTTATCTCCTAGGCCAACCCTATCAACATTAATTCTCTAACAACTTCCTTCTTATGAAATACATTTTAATCTTAACTAATTAATATCTCTTCAACAATAGCGGTCATCAAATCAAATTAGTATTCAGGACCTACAAATTGTTCACTAAGCAAAGCGACAGTACTTATATGGCAACAACGTCGCTAATGACGCTAAACTACAACAGCTGACTACTATCAGTTTTGAATCAACAATAAACAAGAGTTCTGCAAAACACAGTGACTCTATCAAATAGTTCCTGATAACCACAACCGTACGATTTCGCTTCGATACGATTATAAATATGTAATTCAACAGTTTAAATAAACAAGAAGACAATCTTTTATCGTCGCCGAATTCTATTCCGATCGACCTTCGCCTTCGCCGCGTTCCAACTCCCTCGTTTCAAAACACCAACCGTCGACGCTTTTCGTCGTCCACCAATCACCGTTCTCCACGCTCGTCAACTGCCGAAACGACGTCTTCTTATTCGCTGAAACGATACATAGAAGCAAGCACACACATAGTTAACTTATGCATCAATCTATGCTAATAACCTGCTTAGTAAGGCGCGAACTTGTTACCATTACACCCCTAGTACACGAGCCTACGGGATGGATATCACGTCAATTTCAAAAAAAAAACCAAAAATCAGGAACAATCTCTGAAATGAGCTTGTGAAGAACAACTTATACTTCTAACAACTCAACTAATAAACTTGGGGTAACGGTAGAAGACATCACCTCGAGTCAAAAACAACCACTCCACAAAATTGAGCAACTCCTTGTAGTTATATTACATTACTCAGTATCTTACTTACACTAACTTAAACTCTTATATCCTATGCATTACTTACACGACATTACTCGAATGAAAACCTAACTACAGTATTGACCTTACTTAATCTGATGGCCTGCTAAGAATATCTGGCAGCAAGTTATCTCTGCCGGGCCTATGTCTTATCTCCAAGGAATATTGCTGGAGTTCTAACGACCAACGTAGAAGCTTCGCATTATATCTTCCCATCTTATGAATAAATGTCAGTGGACTGTGCTTAACAAGACAACTTTTACAATTCAACTTTATGTGCTAACTCTACATAACTATACACTATCAACCTAAGTGTAGAAAGAACTTTATGAGCAACACTCATAATAAACACCTGTTGCTTTGGCACAACTTAGAAAAAAAAATCATTGGAATACTGATAGCTACTAAAATGTATATAGGTTTCCTTTCAGGTCTCATGAAAATTACATGGTTTAGAAACCACGACTGCTTTTGCTTATCCTTAGACTGGGGCTTTAGTTCCAGTATCAGAACCAATAATTCATATTTCAGACCATAGTCCATTAAGTTACCAAGTGTTAACTGGTTAACTAACAATTGTTTCTCTTCATCCTTGGCAAATTCAATCTTGTCAGGGCATAACCTATATGATGCAACATACACTGGTTGGATATCAGTCTTAAGATTAATTCTATGTGAAGTAAGGTCAATTTTCCCAGGTTTATTACTGATAACCTGTTCGTATTTGAGAATTAGAGATTTCAACTTTTGGGATTGATCACAATCCAAATGTTTTGCTTTGTTTTGCAGCTGTTCTTCAAAAGAACTTAGGGTTTCAACAGAAATCTCAACTGTGTTTACAGTTTTCTGTTCAACTTTAGTATAACTTGGAGAAGGTTTATTAGACCTCAACTGATATGATCCTAATGTAACATGGCTAACATCAACATGTAACAGCCTTTGAACTGGTTTGAACTTTACTGAATGTACTTTGCCATTAGTCAAGCAACTGGTTGAATCGTGTGTATCTGTTTCTTTTGAAACATATAACTGTCCTGAGTTTTCCTCAAGACTTGGTGTTTGCTTGGTGTCAGTCACTAAATTTTGTCTAAATTCAGTGACTGAGGCAATTTCTGTAGGGTTTTTACCGGATCCAGGGTTAACGTCAAAATCTGGATGCCCCTCCAGGTTCAAACATGCAAATACCAATTCCTTTGGACCAAGCACAACCTTCATTGCATCTTTGTCAAAGGACATATGAATAAATGACTGACCACAACAGCTGATCAAATCCTTCAATTGTTCAGACATGATTCCAAAAACTGTATCTGGTAAGACACCTTTCAGACACAGAAACTGTTGAACAGTCTCAACAAGCATGAGACCTAAAGTCTGTGCATCACCTTTCTTATTCAAATACATCTCTGTGAAAAATTCACAAATATTCAGAAGTAAATTCAAAAATTTGCCCCCATATTCATCATAATTGGGCAAACATCCAATGATACACATCATTAGACAATCCATATTGCTTACAAGAGCAGAGAAATTAGGCAATGTCTGAACAAACTTTGGGACTAAACTGTGAATCTAAATCACAATCCATATTAACTGGGTAAATTGCATCTTCATTCAGAAGAAAACAGAGCAAGTTATTAGACATTCTCATGAATTTCCCATTTATCATATGGTAATCAGTTGTAGGACAAGGTTTAGCTCTGTTAATTTTCCTCTGTACTGCAAATTCATCAGGTGAAACCACTTCTAACACAACTGGTTCACTAACAACAATCTCTTGAGAAAAAGTCAAAGACTCCGTGAACGGAATCAAAGACCTAAACAATAAGTCCATGGGATCAACAGAAAAGCCAAGTAATTTCTTTTGCTGCACAACATCAGGCTTAACTGCACATAAATTAACAACCACAACTTCAACTGGGCTAAACGCATGAGACACCTTATCATTGGAGGAAACAACATGACAAATAAGAGTTTCATCAAAGAAATCATTCAAGTGCAAATCAGTGTCATCAAAATCATACGCATTATCACAATGAGTGAGACTATTACGTGGTTCAACCACTAAACCTGTCGATTCACTCACACATAATTCTTCAGAAAACATGTCACCAGGAACATCAATGAGTGTATCCCTACACAACTCATCTTCATTGGAAACCATTGGATCGACTGGGCAATGCAACACCATCGAACCATTCACCACCCCATCATCATGAAAACCAATGTGAAACTGCGGATCAACAACCTCCAACGATTCACTAGAAACAACTTTATCATGAAAACCATTTGGATCTGCATCACACGAAACAGCAAAACGTGGATCTTCATCAGAACCCAACAAATTTCTCTCAAAAAACTCCTCTAAATTAAGCTCTGTATCATAAAATTCGTTTGGATTATGGGTGACATCTTCCTTTAGACCCAACAAGTCCTTCTCCAGTTCAATTATTGATTTAGTTTGTGCCCTAGTAGCAACACACGACTCAAACAGATCACCACTGCCACGACAATCAACGTCTGCACCAATCAGGACATCAATGGAATGTGGCAAACGATCAATAAGCCCACACAACATCTCTCCATTGTTATACACACAATTTAAGTTAATCAACACCAACGGAATCTTCACAACTTCCCCGGTGATACCGCGAATCATTCGAAATTCACCGGTGTCTTGATATTCACTTGGATTAATTAGTTCTTTACTAATCAAAGTCTGCGATGAGCCGGTATCCCTAAAACAGGTTAGTTCTCTTGACTGATTGTGTGTGTTAAAAATTATTGCTTTTGAGCAGAATGGTCTAAAGCTAGGATTGACTGTATTCAAGTTATTTGTTACCTGCTGTACAAAGTTAACATTGGAATCAGGGAAATTTGGGTTTGGACCAAACTTAGCAGTTTCTTCTCTTTGTTTTTTCAAAGCAAAACATTCATTCACAGTGTGATTTTGCTTGTGGCAAAAAGCACATCTGGGTGAGGTTGAAAACAGATTTTTGTCCCTCTTGTAACCTGATGTTCTCCCCTGTGTGTTAGAATTGGACGAATTTCTAAAACTTGTATTAGTCCCAGGCTGCAATGCTCTTTGATTAGCATTGTGGTCTGGTTGAAATCTCCAGTTCATATTATGGTTTGCATTGTCTCTGCCAGTGTGAAATTTGTTTGTTTGATCTGAATTAAATTCTGGTCTGTATGCATTTGAATTGAACCTGTTTCTGCCAAATGTGTCATTATTAGCAGAGTAGTTTCTATGGTTTGCTATGAATTGATCTGCTAATCTAGCCAATTCTGCAAGTGTTTGTGCTTGTTTGTCTAAAAGCCAAGACTTTAATGCACTGTCATTAATCTTAGACAAAAATTGCTCCATTTTAAAAACTTCTTTCAGTTTTTCAGGGTCATCTTGAGCTCTTTGGCCCACTATCCACCTTTGGAATGGCCAATTCAAACGAGTTGCAAAGTGACTATACGTTTCGCTTGGGTCTTTGGAAAGCTGTCTAAACTTAACCCTATACGCTTCTGGAACCAATTGAAATAAGTTCAAAATAGCCTCTTTGACATTGTCATAATCACGGGCTTGCTCATCTGTCAACTCAACAAAAACTTTGATTACCCTCCCAGTGACTTGTGACTGTAGTACTGAAGGCCACTTAGTCTTATCTATTTGAAAACTTATCATCGTCCTCTCAAAAAGTGTTAAATAAGAGTCTATGTCACTTGTCTCACTAAATCTAGGCAAAGCTTTCTTAGCATTCTCTAGGGACTTATCAGAAGCCCCCAAATTAATCATTGGTTCACTTACTCTCTCACTTTGTACACTTAATTTGTGCATTTCAATTTTTTCATTTGCTTCTATTTCTCTTTGTTTGGTTACTGCCTGAGTCTCTAACTCTTTTGTGTGTCTCTGAGTTTCTAACTCTTGTGTGTATCTCTGAGTTTCTAACTCTTGTATGTATCTCTTTGTTTCTAACTCTTTAAGTTGAGTTTGTGCAGCTAACTCATTCTCTTTAAGCTGAAGTCTATGTATTTCTAATTCTACTTCCAGTCTCTTAAGGGCAACTACCTCTGATTCTACAGGTGGCATTGTGTTTGTTTGTTGGGTGGAGTTTCTGCTACCCACACTTTCTCTATCATCTCTGACTTCATTCATCACACTACAGCTCAATTTTATCAAATGGGATTGAAGCTGACATTTTGTCATGCCTTTTGTGACAATTCCCTTGCTGGATAAATTTGTTCTAAGCTCCTCTAAGCTCAATTCAAGGATTTCTTCCAGGGACAAAGCTGAAGGTAAATCTAAGCCTATTTGTTCTGAGGCCATGGTAACAAATTAGCAAATACAATTCAATGCAATGCAACACAATCACAAACAATAATCTTACTGCAACCTACAGTTAATCAGCTACAATTAATTTTGGCTGGGTTTAACTGCTCCACTATGAGCTAGGTTCAAATCCTGCGGCACTAACTCCCAACTACCAGAAGGCGAGTAGCGTCAAAAACACAGGTTCTATTCCGGACGCGAGTCCCCAATAATGTGACGGGCGCCTCTCTCTCTTTAATGGTTATTGTTATCGTCTAGGGGTCTTTAGTATTAATGGAGAATATTTTATCTCCTAGGCCAACCCTATCAACATTAATTCTCTAACAACTTCCTTCTTATGAAATACATTTTAATCTTAACTAATTAATAATTAATTAACAATAGCGGTCATCAAATCAAATTAGTATTCAGGACCTACAAATTGTTCACTAAGCAAAGCGACAGTACTTATATGGCAACAACGTCGCTAATGACGCTAAACTACAACAGCTGACTACTATCAGTTTTGAATCAACAATAAACAAGAGTCCTGCAAAACACAGTGACTCTATCAAATAGTTCCTGATAACCACAACCGTACGATTTCGCTTCGATACGATTATAAATATGTAATTCAACAGTTTAAATAAACAAGAAGACAATCTTTTATCGTCGCCGAATTCTATTCCGATCGACCTTCGCCTTCGCCGCGTTCCAACTCCCTCGTTTCAAAACACCAACCGTCGACGCTTTTCGTCGTCCACCAATCACCGTTCTCCACGCTCGTCAACTGCCGAAACGACGTCTTCTTATTCGCTGAAACGATACATAGAAGCAAGCACACACATAGTTAACTTATGCATCAATCTATGCTAATAACCTGCTTAGTAAGGCGCGAACTTGTTACCATTACAATTGTTTAGTCTTGCCTTTTTCCTCCTCTTTTCCTAAGAGCAACAAAATATGAATGTTCTATTGACAATTATACAATAGCTACAGTACAACTAAGCTGTAATAACAATTTTAATTAGGGAACAGCTAAGAAAATAATTTAAAAAATATAATGAATGAAAATTATTTGATTTTGAGTTTACAAACGAATATTGTATTTAATATTGTGTTAGCAGATTATACTTTTATGAAATTACCTTGCAGCCCCGCCCGTACCTCGGGCCGGGCGGCAAGGTACGGGCTACGGGCCGGGCGGGCCTCAAAGCTTGGGCCTCGGGCTCGGGCCGGGCCCCACCCCAGAGGATACAATAATTAATCGACAAAATTAGAAGAAAAAGACTCAATTGGTATGGACATGTCAACAGAATGGATGAAAGGAGACTAACATACAAGGCACTCTACACTCAAATAGAAGAAAACAAAGGAAGAGGAAGACCCAGGAAAAAGTGGATGGACAACATCAGAAAAGACATGAACATGAAAGGAATGACAATAGTAGAAGGAAGACGATTGACAGAAGATAGAACTTCTTGGAAGCATTTTGTGTCTAGCTATTGCCGCTGATGAGCTGGCAGAAAGCAAAGATGATGATGATGATGATGATGATGATGATGATGATGATGATGATGATGATGATGATGATGATGATGATGATGATGATGATGATGATGATGATGATGATGATATGATATATGTGTTACAGTTGTTACTATCTACCTACTTTTACAAATAATTTTATTTCCGTTATAGGTGCATGCTGCTCCCAACAGATATCACAGTTCATTCATTGGTGCTTCTGTTTTGGCGTTAATGACAGCGTTTGAGGATGGCTGTATAACATCTAGCGAGTGGCAACATAATGGTCCAAAGAGTTTCCTGAAAAAGAAGTTCTACTAGTTCTAAAAATTAATATTATTTTGTTATAACAGCATAAATTGACTTAAATCGTTCATCTTTATATTGCCACTATCATATTCGACAGTATGTCGGGGGTAAACTCGTAAATGACTGGATAATTAATGATAATATAATGATTTTTTGCCTGACGTTCAATTTTTATTGTTACTATTAAGGCTGTTATTAATAGTCTGTTATTAATAGTCTGAGAAATTATAAAAGATAATGATAATGATGATGATGATGATGATGATGATGATGATGATGATGATGATGATGATGATGATGATGATGATGATGATGATGATGATGTGTAGTGGCGTAGCGAGGTAAAGTGTAGCCGTAGGCAAAAATAGAAAGTGCCGCCCTTTTGAGAGTAAAAATGAAAATGTGAAATGTTAGCAGTCATTTTTGCCGCCCATGGGGCAAGTGCTGCCTGGAACGGTTCGCACCCTCTGCCCCACCGCTACGCCACTGATGATGTGTGTTTTGTGATCTTGATTCTGTTGTTTTATTTAACAGTTGTAAAAATTAACATCGGCTATTTAGACCTCTTCCAGTACAAGGATTTGTTTAAATCAAGAATTAAATCACCGCAGCTCTATTCAAAATATGGCTGTATCAAGAGTCTCCGATTCAATTGTCATGACATACCACATTAGAGACGGAAAGTTAGCAGAGTGGTAACAACGTAGGACGATGGACCAGAAAGTCGCGGGTTCGAGACCCGCAGAAACCCGCAGCCTCAGAACTCAGCCTTTTTCGCCAGATAGCGATGGCCAGGGCCGGATTAAGGTCCGAGTGGGCCGGGGGACTGAGAAAAAAGACCGTCGGCTATACTGAAAATCTCTGACAAGCAAAAAAGGTTATCTCCCTTCCAAATCGTGCTGCAAATCGTACTGACAAGCAAAAAGAGGTTAAAAGGCTATCTCGAGAATCGGTGGGCCTATTTTAATGATGGGCCGGAGGGCTACAGCCCCTCGGCTCCCGCCTTAATATGGCCTTGGTGATGGCCACTGAGTAGCGGATTAATCCGCAGAGTAAACAGGCGCGTTGCATCAAAGGGTTTACGGACAAATCGCCCTCAGCAACTCGCCCCCAGTAACTCGCCCCCGGTAACTTCCCCCCTAATGAAAAGGTTCTGCGGAAAATTCGCCACCAGCAACTCGCCCCCCAATTCGCCAGCTCGCTAACAAATGAGGACAAATCAAATCTCAGTTCAAATTGCAATAACAACATAAATACGCAATTGTCTCGGTCGTTACGGGCACATCGAGTCATTAAGAACTGATTTAAACTGGTCTAGAGCAGAACTGTTGACACCACAAGCCATTACGGCTTTGCGTGTTTAGAGGCCTACTATATAAAAACGATGTACCGCAACTCCAACTAGAATCGGACTATCGTCGCTCTAGTTCAAGTTAAATATCAGTTACTAAGCTTTAGTTGATGTTTAGAATGGCGGGTTTTGTACAGTCGCAAATCTAATCTAATCTAATCTTAAACTTCTATAGCGCCACTTTAATAATGCACAGGAGCATCAACCGATGGCACACCAAATCCAAATCACTAAAGATCCAGGTCAAATCCAGGGTATCCGGCCGAACAAACGGGTGACAGTCTATGGTGGATAAGCCCCTGTCAAAAAGATGGGTCTTCAATCTTTCTCTAAAAATTTGTAATGAATCTGCAATTCGAACATGATGAGGCAATGAGTTCCAGAGTTTTGGAGCCGCCACTGAGAAAGCACGAGAACAAAGAACTGTTCGAGTATGGGAGATGGAGAGAACTAATGCAGACGAGGATCTGGTCTGGTATTTGTTTGCTTGTACAGAAAGTTTTGAAATAAGGTAACTGGGTTCCTTGTAGTAACGTGTTTTGTATACCTGAAGGCAGATTTTAAAGTCTATCTTTTCTTTAATTGGAAGCCAGTGAAGACCCTTACGGACTGGGGTTATATGCTCACGTTTTGGGGTTTTTGAAACTACCCGAGCCAATGAAATCAAACGAAATCAAACCTGGCTAAACTCGTTGGAGTTTAGCCAGGTTTTATTTAGAAATGCCAAAAAGAAGGGAATTGCAATAATCAAGACGACTGGACACTAAGGCATTTGCCAAAAGCATTAATGCAGGTTTATTCAGAAATTTCCTAATACGATACAAATAACGAAGGTGGTAGTGAGCTACTTTACAAATGCTATTTGTGTGAGTTGAGAAGGAAAGCGTAGAATCAAAAATTACTCCTAGATCCCGTGCAGAACTACTTACAGGAATTGTTGAATCACCAAGTTTAATAGAGTTTCCAAGTTTAATAGAGTTTATAGAGTCAAATTTCTTGAGCTGGGGCTTTGTGCCTAAAAGTAAAAATTCAGTTTTAGCCGGGTTTAAAAGCAATTTGTTTGAATCCATCCAGGACTGAATATGAGAGAATGCTTGAGAAATAGTTTCCAAAGAAGATTCTTATGAAGACTTATCAGATGAAATAAAGATCTGAGTATCATCTGTATATAGGTGGTATATGAAGTATGCAGGTGATGGTTTGACATGAGCCAAGAGGAGTCGTGTATAAAGTGAACAAGAGAGGGCCAAGAACAGAGCCTTGGGGGACCCCACAATTTAAATTAGCTGATGATGAAAAGGTGCCATTTGTGCAGACAGACTGAGTGCGAGGACTCAAATAAGTAGTGAACCAGTGCAGTGCTGAATCAGAAAGACCAAACCAGTGTTGGAGACGGTGTAGGAGGATGGAATGATCCACAGTATCAAAAGTTGCTGATAGATCAAGAAGTATTAATGCAGTGACCTTGCCATCGTCCATTGCATTTATGATATGATCGTGGACAGAGAGCAGAGCAGTTTCAGTAGAATGATATTTACGGTATGCTGACTGAAAGTGAATAAAAAGGTAATTTGAAGACAGATGGGCATGAATTTGATTTGCAACCAAAGAGGAAAACGAAAGTCGGTTACCGGGGGCGAGTTACTGGGGGCGAATTGTCTCTGGAGGCGAGTTGTACCTGGATGCGAATTTATCTGGGGCGTGTTACTGGGGCGTTACCGGGGGCGAGTTACTGGGGTCGAGTTGTCCGTGTCCCGCTTAAAACACTGGCCCCGCATCATGCAGCTTGCACCAGTCGCCTGGTTGAGGGCTTTGGTAACGATGATCAGCGTCACCCTATGAGCCTTGAGTGATCGGGAAGGACTTTACTTTGCTCTTTTACTTTGCCACATTAGGAATTTGTCAGTGGGCCTGCAGGTCATGTCGCTGGAAAAGTTTTAGAAAATGAAATATTGTTAAGAGATTCATTATAACAGGCCTGCGATGGAAAAATTGTTTCAAAACTAAATGTTGATTCTTATGTAAATTTGGTAGCTGAAATCAGGAAAAATAAGTAAAAAATTCCATCACCCACCGGTTTCACCTAAACCCAATATTTGTTCTATTAAATGAAGAATTTCTTGCACCCGGCTTAATTGGTGAAGAAAGAAATGTTTATATATTTATTAGGTCACATCGTACATAAAATGATAAATTTTTGATGCATACATGTATATTAGGTAACATAAGAGGACTGAGACAATTTTTAGTAATTCTCGCGGTTGATATTGCGCTTGCAGAGGGTGAAGGGCGCCGAGATTGCGCACACGATGTAATACGCCGAGGTTGCGCAATACGGTTGATGACGCCATTTTGATGTTGCACAATTCCCTCGTGGGATGATGCAATCATTATACTAAGTAGTTATAAAAGGGGCTTGTAAGCATGCTTCAGTTAGTGGAGTTTCAGAAGCGGTGTGAAGTGCATCGTTAAGTGCGACTTTCGGTAAAAGCTTAGTATAAATGGCTGCAAGAGGTTGTCGTGTTTCACCTGATAGCTTCTGTTATATTTGTGGCATCTTCGTAGTGAAAAAACAACAGCGAAATATTACTTAATTTAAAAAAGTCTATTTTGCCTATTTTGGGGTTAAGTTATGTGACCAAGACAAGTCATGGGCACCACACAAAGTGTGTTCCATTTGTGTTGAAGAACTTCGTCAGTGGTATCAGGGTAAGAAGAAGTCTTTTCGCTTTGGGATTCCTATGATCTGGAGAGAAGCTAGAAATCATTCTGATGACTGCTATTTCTGTTCGTGCAATGCGGAAGGTTATAATTTGAAAAACAGGAAAGAAATTTTCTATCCAAGCCTTCCGAGTGCGACTCGTCCTGTACCTCATGGTCCGGACGTTCCTATACCTTCTGTTCCTGAATCACTGGAAAACATTTCTATATCAGACACAACAGGTGAAGACATTGACTTTTCAGATGAAGAGTTCACTGTTCCTTGCATTGAGCCTCAACTATTTTCATAACAAGAGTTGAATGATTTGGTCAGGAATTTAGACTTAACGAAAGAATCTGCTGAGTTGCTTGGTTCTAGACTGAGACAGAAAAATCTTCTAGCTAAGGCACTTCGTTTTCTTGGTACAGAAACCGCGAAATGATTTAATTCTATTTTTTACTCAAAACGAGGATTTGGTTTACTGTAACGATGTAGCAAAGTTGATGGGCATGTTTGACATTGAGTATGATTGCAACAACTGGCGGCTTTTCATTGATGCATCAAAAAGAAGTTTAAAGGCAGTTCTGCATAATGGCAACAAGTATATATAAGTATACTGCGAAGACAGAAATCTTATGGATGGCAACCGGAAGACAGCAGCACCTGCTCCAATCCACTTCGGTCCAGATTAATGGTCACAATATCCATCCAAGCCCCTATGTCAGAAATCTCGGCATCTATATTGATAATACCGCCACAACGAGGCAACACGTGACACGCACCGTCGCCAGCTGCTTCGCAGCACTGCGGTTAATTCGCAGCATACAAAAATATGTCTCTCTCACTGCCCTGAAGACTTTGATCAGTGCCTTAGTAATCACTAAACTCGACTATGGTAATGCCACCTTAGCAGGCCTCCCTAAGCACCTCGACAGACTCCAGAGTGTACTTCATGCGGCTGCACGCCTGATCCATCGATCAAGGAAGTATGACCACATCACGCCACTGTTGATCGACCTACACTGGCTCTCAGTCCCCGAGCGAATAACGTATAAGTTGGCAACCCTCATCTATCGGCGCCTGCACGACATCGGCCCCTCCTATCTGCGGTGCGAACTCCAGAGATCGGCAGACACAGATAGTAGAAGGCGTCTGCGATCTGGTTCCACCCAAGCACTCCTCGTGCCGCGCACACGCCTTGCCACTGCCGGCGACCGTGCCTTCCCGGTTACCGCAGCGAAAGCCTGGAATCGTCTTCCAGTCTGTGTTCAATCATCACCTTCTCTGGACATATTTAAGAAGCGACTGAAGACTTGGCTGTTTGAGATGAGCTATTCTGTTAAATCCTGACCTATATTATTCATGTACTTTGTAATGTGTTCAAGTAGTCCTTTTAGGATGATTCACCACATAAATCCTAACTTTCAATAAATAAATAAGTATGCATCACTGCCGGTGGCCCACTCAGTCCACTTGAGGGAGCGTTAGAGAATTTGGAAATCATACTGTCGAAAATTAAGTACAATGAACATGGATGGATTGTTTGTGGAGACTTGACAGTTATATCAATGTTATTGGGGCAGCAAGGAGGGTACACGAAGTATCCATGTTTTCTATGTGAATGGGATAGCAGAGATAAAAGCCACCATTGGGTCAGAAAGGACTTTAGTGCCTGGTGTAAGAAATGTTTTAAAAGCAAATCTCATTGATCCGAAGAAAGTTCTTTTGCCTCCACTTTCCACTTTTGCCTAAACTTGGCATTATGAAGCAATTCGTCAAGGCGTTGCCAAAAGATGGTCCATGTTTTAAATACCTGGTAGAAAAGTTTCCTACATTGTCTGAAACGAAATTGAAGGAAGGAGTTTTTGTAGGTCCGGATATTCGCAAGATGATGAAAGATGATATGTTTGAGGCTCGAATGAATGTTGAAGAAAAAGAGGCTTGGTTATCTTTTAAAGAAGTGGTAACGAAATTTCTTGGAAATCATAAGGATCCGAACTTCAGATATATCGTTGCAAACATGCTCACCAAACTAAAGACCTTGGATTGCTCGATGAGTTTGAAACTCCACTTTCTGAACTCCCATGTTGACTACTTCCCAGAAAACCTAGGAGCAGTAAGCGAAGAACAAGGTGAAAGGTGTCACCAGGATGTCAAGGAAATGGAAAGGAGATATCAAGGGCGTTGGAATGTTAACATGATTGCTGACTACTGTTGGATGCTACAGAGGGAGTTACCAGAAAAGGTCTACAAACGGAAGTGTCAAAAAGAAGCTTTGAAAAGAAGACAACGAGGCATAATGAAAAGGACTAAAGATCATATTGAACTTTATTATAGTGTTAATTGTTCATTTGACATTAAGTGACATTTGTATACTTTTAATGGAGTAAAAACCAAGATCAAGTACATAAGCTTGTACTGCTATATATGCTATGTTTTAGCTTATCGTATCAATTTCATTTCGTGTTTTGTTAAAAATTCTTACGTGATGGAGGAAAACGGTTTTCAGTTATGAAATTAGCACATTAAACTACATACAATTTAACCTTTGAAATTAAAACAATTTTCAAAAAGGTAAAAAATGCAGGCCTGTGAATTATTAGTTTGATTAGTTAGTTGTTGACTGTTAAGAAGTGAGAAAACGTTTGAAAAAGACATTGGTCCATTAAACTGGGAGCGTTTTTCATCAACCAGCATCTTGTGCAGTATCCTGATATTTGGCCACTCGAAATAAGTGGTCTTCTGTGAGTCTTGTGCACAGTGAAGAAGAAAACCTGTTCACACACGTGCTTCCATACATTGCCATCATAATATACACTTGGTTGGCCAATGAATCCCGCACCCCCGTTTCAGTACAGATATTTTCAAAGCCACTGGGTCAAAATGCATGAAATGTGCACAAAGTCACAAATTTGCATGGCTGCATGCGTGATATAATACTAGAGTATTATATCACGCATGCAGCCATGCAAATTTGTTCGAATTTAAAGTACAGTGGCGTCATCTAGCGAAAACCAGGCAAGATGGATGACGCAATCATAAAACTTCTGAGTTAATACGTTTTGTCGCTAAAATTAGCAAGTGATACAATAGTGACAAATGCCAGTCCGTCATGAAAATTCACATGGACTTTTGTGGGCCTGTGACTTGTCTTCCAGACTGCATATTAATTCCTAAAAACTGTGATATTAATTCCCGTTCTGGCAGAGCGTGCACAATCACTGCCGGCGTGCTTGCCTCTCTGCCCTACAGGCACTATCGACTTTCTTCACTAGTGTTCAAGAATCGTTCTAACCCACATATTTTCAGAAGTTCTAGCAAAAGTTGTGGCCAATTCCTAAATTCTTGTGACCCAAACGATAAGGGGACGATAATTTTAAGATATTTTGCCCATCCTATTAAAAATTTATAGACAGACATTAAAAAACAGGCTGTTAACAAAATCAACAAAAGCGTCGATGTGATTCTATCAAAGAAGAAATAGCAATGAAGACATTTTATAATGAACACCGTATAAAACCTCCGGTTACTAATTTTAGCAATCAGACTGTGGCCAATATAGTACAGTATAATACAGTATAATTGATGAACGCATCCTACCTGAAAATCAAAAGGAATCTTGTGAAGTGGAAGGGACAGCAATATTGGAGCCGGTCCCTTGAATCTGCCGAGTCAGACACCGCGAAATCGTGGAAGTGTCTAAACACACTTCTTGGTGAAGGAGGGCCACGCCCCTATTTTGACCCAGAAGACTACCACCAACACGTTGACGGTAAGGTTGAGGGCATACGGAACCAAACCGCTACCGCAGGGACTGCGACATACACCCAGTACCATGGACCGCTTCTCGTGGAATACCACTGTCGGCAAGATCACGGCGCTTGTAAAGGCGTCACCGAACAAGAAGTGTGTTTAGACACTTCCACGATTTCGCGGTGTCTGACTCGGCAGATTCAAGGGACCGGCTCCAATATTGCTGTCCCTTCCACTTCACAAGATTCCTTTTGATTTTCAGGTTTCATCAATTGCTGTATTATACTGTACTATATTGGCGACAGTCTGATTGTTCGAACACCGGGCATAGTTGTGGTTACCCCTCGTCTTAAACGGCCTGGGATGTATCAACGGGATGTATCAACGGGATGTATCAAGCTACCGGCTCTCCTCAAGCCTTCTCGACCTATCCCTGCATTCGAACGGAGGTTCCAGCCGATCCCATGCCTATGTGGCTGCTGAAAGAATCCATCGACGTACTTGCTCCTTTTCTAGGAGTGCTCATGGCCACCTCACTTGCGACTGGTCTAGTCCCCCCGGCCTGGAAACATGCTGTGGTTACCCCTCGTCTTAAACGGCCTGGGATGTATCAACGGGATGTATCAAGCTACCGGCCGATATCTAACCTCCCTTTTCTGTCGAAACTGCTAGAAAGAATTGTCAACAAACTAGTCGCTTTCCTTCTTGCGAACGACCTGATGCCCAAACATCAATCGGCGTACAGGTGCGGCCACTCAACGGAGACTGCGGTCTTCAAGATTTTCAGCGACATAGTTGATGCGGTGGCCAATGGTCGAGTCTTCTCGACCTATCCGCTGCATTCGATACGGTCGACCATGCGATTCTTCTACGTCGACTGGAAACCTCCTACGAATTGAGGGGACTGGCCCTAGACTGGATCACAGACTACCTAACTGACAGAATGCAGTTAGTCTGTTGTGGCGAGAGTAAGTCGGCTTAGCGACGTGTCTATCATGGTGTCCCTCAAGGGTCTGTTCTGGGCCCTCTCCTGCTCATTCTTTATACAGCAGATATTTGCCTTATTAAAGCAGCCTTGAGGGGAATAGTTATGCAGACGATGGGCAGATATATTCCTACGCCCTACCAAAAGAGGCCGAACGACTGGCAGTACGCGTTGCGGATTGTATTGCCCCCGGCGGAAAATCGTTTGGCACTTAACCCGGAGAAAACGAATCTTATGGATCTCCACGCCCAGGCGGCACGGGTTGCATCAATCGTGTCCCGCTCAATATTGGTGATCACGTTATTGGTCCATCAAGTAACGTACGACTCCTGGGAGTTTTACTGGACGAGACGCTGTCCTTCGAGGTCTAGCACATTAGCGGTCTGATCCGCAGCTGTCACTATCAGCTGCGGAGAATCAAGTCGATCCAACGTTACATAGCAACCAGCGATGATCACATCACGCCACTGCTGAGAGATCGCCTCCACTGGTTACGCGTTAAACAGCGTATTGTTTACAAGCGTTGTTGGCTCACTTTCCGAGTGACGGAAAGTGACCCACACTGCCCAGAATATCTGAGTGTGCTGGTGCAGCGAACGACGTCAAATGAGTCGAGAATGAAGCTTCGGTCAAGTCGTCGAGTCCTACTGCTTGTCCCTCCTCCGTCAAAGACCTCCAAGTTTGGAGAAAGGTCATTCTCCAAAGGGAATCCGTTACTTTGGAACTCGTTACCTGACGTTGTGTCGGAAGTTGTCTCTGCGGAATCCCTTCTGAGGAACTTAAAAACACACTTATTTAATATCGGATTTTACTGATAGAATTATGTCAAAGCGCTTTTGTCGAAGGCCTTAAGCCTTGTTTACTGAGCTGGAGAAATTGTCTATTGTCTAGAAATAATAATAATAAGGCTTCGAAATCCGGCCTCGAGGCAGCCTCGAGAGGCCAAGCAAGACCAAGGCTTCACATCACTGGTCAGCAGTACCAAAGTGTCATAAATCAGTTGAAAAATCGCAGACAAGTTAAAAAAAGAATTTGTAACCCAGTGTTATTAAGCTTTACGCCTCGTTCAGTGAGACGGCGTTTTACGGACACACACACGCGCACGCACACACACGCGCACACACACACACACACACACACACACTACAACGCAACATTGCAGACGGATGCTATTTTAGATATATTTTGCAGCTCAGCGCTTTAGCATCGCTACGGATTTTAAAATGTTTCTTCTTATCCATATATATTTCGCAGTTTCAAATTAACGACGTGCATGTTGACTTCTTACTCGATATCTCCGGAGTTTGCTTTGTCATTGCAGATTGATATGGACTCAGATGATGAAACGCTTAAACCCAAAACTACGAAGGCAAAAAGTGAGAAAGAACTAATACCAAAATTGCTTGTATTTGAATTTTATAGGAGAATTTGTGGAATTATTGCATTATGAAGATATATTAAATTTAATAGTCGCGAGTTCGCAATATAAGATTATTTAATCTTAAAAGTGATAGATGGGATCCCCAACTGCTCTTCAAACTAACTAATACATAATTCTACGTTTTAGTTCAAACGATCTTCGCCAATTTTCCTCAAATAGTTAGGACTAACATTGGTCAAAGTTCTAAATTTATTAGTTCTTTCGTTGATTCTGGTCTACTGGACTTTGACAAAACTGAACATGAACTTTGCTTCGCCAAATGCGACAGTTCTATTGTTTTGTTTTTAAGAGCAACTTTAAAGAGCAATTCAGTTAATCAAATAACTAAAATTCAATAATTCTAAATAGAATTTGTATACACACTATTTATCGAATTTCAAGTCGCATTCAGAAACAGTCCCATATGGTTTTGGAAAAAAATGGGAAAATAAGTGCGCAGTAAGCAAGTGTGCTGATGCTACTTCTACAGAGCTTATGAAGACACAAAACCTCTGCTGCCCTTGATTATAGAACAAATAAATTCGGTTCGACAAGGACAATTTTTGCTGAGAGTAATGATTATCTTACTTATGCTTTGCATTACAGTATCCTAGGGTTAGTGTTAGGTTGTTGGCTTTGCGGAGAGTAATGATTATCTTACTTACGCTTTGCATTACAGTATCCAGACATGCAGACAGACAAACAAAGATCGGAGAGCAGAGCTAGACTTACACAAACAGACCTACAGAAAGAGACAGAGAGAGACAGACACAAACGGAGATAGATATATAGAATATATAGAATATATAGAATATGTAGAATATATAGAATATATAGAATATATAGAATATCTACAATATATAGAATATATAGAATATATAGAATATATAGAACATAATTATAGAATATATAGAACATAATTATAGAATATATAGAACATAATTATAGAATATATATAGAATAGATAGACATAGATAGAATAGATAGATAGATAGATAGATAGATAGGATAGGATAGATAGATAGGATAGATAGATAGGATAGGATAGGATAGGATAGATAGAGGATAGATAGGATAGATAGGATAGGATAGATAGGTAGATAGATAGATAGATAGATAGATAGATAGATAGATAGATAGATAGATAGATAGATAGAGATAGATAGATAGATAGATAGATAGATAGATAGATAGATAGATAGATAGATAGATAGATAGATAGATAGATAGATAGATAGATAGATAGATAGATAGATAGATAGATACTACTTGCATGGCGCTAGTTTTACAAATGCACCGCTGCTGCAGAGTTAAAATCTAAATCGAGTCTTTAAGTCTGCTCAAAAAGAGTGCATGCGAAAACTTCGGAAGGGAGTCCCAATTGCGAGAACCAGATGCGCTGAAGGCCCTGTCTCCAATTTTGCTGCGAGTTCGCATAGTAGAAAGTAATCTTGAGTCGTCCGACCTGAGCACCATGGAACTTTCAGTTGCGTAGACAAGGCGACAGTCATTGATCAGGTATAGCGGAGCTTCTCCTCAGAGACAACATCCACTAGAGAGCTAATTTTATAGACAATTCTCGATCGCACAGAAAGGTTGAGAAAGCCAATTAAGTGATCTTAGCACAGGCTTGATATGAATCCAGCGTGTCCAGCGAGGTATGAGCCGAGCTTCGGCATTTTACACAGACTTTGCACAGTCTTTGCAATTGAGTTTCTGTGATGTAATAGATTATTATAATAATCCAATCTTGTTTCAATGAAATTCCAATGAATTCCAATGAAGTTCCAATGAACTAACGCTGTTGCAGCCTCGACCGACAGCGAAAGATATAGCTGTTACCATCTGTCTTAACTCGTAGAAGCTCTGGGACACAACTCTGCTGATGTGATTTGTCATCGAAAGATTTTCATCAAGCAGAACTCCTAAATTTTGTACGACTTCCGATCGCTGTATAACATTATTAGCCAATTTCATACTTGTGAATGTGTATTTGACAGTTGCCTTTTCGTTCCAAAACAGGAACAAATTCAGCTTTACTCGGATTTAGTTTAAGCTTAAGAAGATTTGTCATCGAAAGATTTTCATCAAGCAGAACTCCTAAATTTTGTACGACTTCCGATCGCTGTATAACATTATTAGCCAATTTCATACTTGTGAATGTGTATTTGACAGTTGCCTTTTCGTTCCAAAACAGGAACAAATTCAGCTTTACTCGGATTTAGTTTAAGCTTATTCCTAAGAAGCCAAACCATCAGTTATGCAGCTAGACAATAAGCTTTCAGCACCCTCCGTTCGGTCAGATAGATGGCTATAATACAGCTGCACATAGTCAGCATAAATATGCATCTTTAGTTGACGTTTCAGTACCACATCTTCCAGCTCACTCAGGAACATAACAAAAAGAACATAACAAAAAGTAATGGACCGAGAATGGATCCACGTGGAACACCAGATAACATCCGAGAGGATCCCGATAACATTGTAAAGAACCCTCGACACTCGATTCGTCAGATACAATTTAATCCACTCTACTTTATCGCAAACCCCAAATCGCCTCTCAAATCTCGTCAGTAGAATAGCATGATCGACGCAATCAAAAGCCGATAAATCAGCCGATAAATCCAGCATCACAAGTGTTGTGACCTTACCGTGGTCAGCCGTTTCGAAAACGTCTGATAATATTCTGAGTAGTGTCGTCTCAGTTGAGTGATTTTGTCTCCTGCCGATTGAAATGAAGGCCATAAAAAAATTTGTAGAGATGACATTGATTGTTGAACGTAAAATCAATGATTTTCATTATTAATTTAGGTAATTTGCCGTTTCAATTTCCAGATTCCGATTTTTTTAATCTGGAGTTATGATTCGATTTAAAAGTTTCATCAAGAGAAGACTTTTACGATTTGAGTTATGAATACGATCGATCGACAATTTCTTAAATGAGAAAAGTCGGCAATGCATTTAGTTAGAAGATTTGGCCGAAGAATTAATGATCTCTCTTATCTCGTCAGTTGCAAAACGAAGAACTGAAAGACATTTATCGATTATTTGATTTCTAATTTTATCCAGAAAATCATCTCATCCGTTGAACCTTAAGATAAGAGGGATGTTCAGAAAGCCAGAGGTTTTAGGAAATGGTCAATATATCCAGAAGTTTGCGGAAAGTCGCGATTCTGCGTCGACAACGATTTTCTATGATCAGAGGTTGAATTACCATCGGCCTTAATCCTCTTTAACCAGTAATCCTAACGCCACTGACGATATAGCTCAGACTTCGATATTTCATCTGAGCAAGTCACTCCGGGCCACTCGTTATGAGTCGCCCTGATCAGGCGTCGGTTGTTTAGAGTTCTCTCAAGATTTAGTGCGCAGATTCTTATACATTCGATCCCCGGAGACAGCCTGAGTTTATTTAAATCGTAATGGAGCGAGGTTATGAGTCTCGTTTAATTGATTTCGACTAGATCATCCGCACTGTCGTTTCTGGCGTTGGTTTCAGACTCTCATCTAGAGCATTAAAAGAAGGTCAGATCGACTTTGCTCCACGTGTATGAACCGCAATAGCATCGGTGCGGTCATCAAAGCAAGCGATAACAAGAAGCATTAAACGAATGATCATATATCAAGCTTTAAATCAAGCAAAATAATATTTATCCTGTCCCTATTAAAAGATTTCAAATCAAGTGATTCTCGAGCAGCATGAGTCAGGTTTCGGTGTTTGTTTAAGATCAAATGAACAGCATAAGAAAGGAATCGTATCGAATCTGATCTGCACGTGAATGGATGGATGGATGGATGGATGGATGGATGGATAGATGGCTGATGGATGGATGCTTGGATGAATCGATGGATGGATGGATGGATGGGTGGATGGATGGATGGATCTTTCAAATGGACTTTGTTAAAATTGTTTACGTTTTTTTTGACAAAATCTTTGTTTAAAATGTTATGGTCTTTAATTGAGAATTAATGCTAGATCTTACTTTACTGTTTCAATTTTATTCTAGGTTAGTGTTCGAAATGGGTTTTGATGAAAATGGTCAATGTTATAATAATAATAATAATATTATTAATAATAATTAATTATTATTATTATTATTATTATTATTATTATTATTATTATTATTATTATTATTATTATTATTATTATTGTTATTATTATTATTATTATTATTATTATTATTGTTATTATTATTATTATTATTATATATAATTATTATTATTTTAAAGCCAGGTCTATAAATCGCTAGCATGACGACAGAATTAGATCCAATAATGAAGCGATAACAGACATATTCAAAGGACGATACTGTCGGTAATGTAATAAGAATACATTTGTAGAATGACCTGAAGAAATGGCAAGATGTCGTACAATGTCTATAATCCGTTAATGGCGCATACGCGTAACCTTTAAATGGCACGAGACGTAGTAGCCTTTTGTTAGGGTTACGGCATTTTTATACAAATGTTTCTTTTGTAGATTTGCTTTCATGGTTATTCACGAGTCGCATGGCTTTGGCTATGGTTGGTTTTTTGGGCTTTGTAAATTTATATGCTCTTAGAGTCAATCTGAGCGTTGCCTTAGTTTGCATGGTTAATCAGACATACGGTGTCCAAACAAGCATCCAACTGCAAGTCAACGAATCAGCTTTCAACACAGGTATTTCGTGGTTGGATGCGGAGGTGTGCTTGAAGACAAATGCAGACAATACAGTGCAGTCTAGTGACCAATCAAAGGTATTGCGCCATGATTTGCTCTTTAAACAAATTTTATATGTAATGTTGGCCAGCACCACAATTCGATTTTTAAAGCCATCCAGTCAAGCTCAATGCCGCTTAATTTCGGTTTTAACCTTGAAAAAGAATTGGTGTTCAAAAGTCACTGCTGTAACGTATTCGTATTATAATTAGTTAAAACTTGGTTTGCCTCTATTATGTCGAATAAACAGCTATTTCACACTGTAGAAATTCAACACCTTTAGTTGCAACTGCATCTGCTGCCTCTTTTCCCTCAGCTGCAATTTTTCAGTGACTAAACGTTAACTTAGGGGTCGTCCATAAATTACGTAACGCGGTTAGGGGTCCGGCCATTTGTTACTAAGTGTGACGAGAAGGTTCCGTAAATGTGACGCAACGCAAAAAATTTAGTGATGACCTTTGACCTTGTTTACCTTTTTTTGTTTGTCAGGGATTTTGGAGAGGAAAAAATACAAGAATTACCTTTTTTGCTTGTCAAGACTTTTCGGAAGACGATAATTGGGATCGGAGGCCCGTTGTTACGTCATATTTTAGGGCAGCAGTTCTCAACCTTTATAGTGCCGCGACCCTTTTAATTAAATTCCTTATGATGTGGCGACCTCAACCGTAAAATTATTTTGTGTTCATAATGTAAAGTGTTACAAAGAATAATGCTACGACAATTAAAATATTTGAATTCTGATTCTGAATTTCTGATTCAATTGTCTGCAATGTCTATCCTTGAGTGACAATCACTGTTTTACAAATCTAGTAACTACTAATGTGGAAATCTTGCACAATTAGAAGTTTTGGACATCAGAAAAGAGGCAACTCCATATTTGCAATGGTCTCAGACTACCCCTGGCAAATCGTCAATCGACCCCCATAGGGGTCGCGACCCACATGTTGAGAACCGCTGTTTTAGGGGTTCGGACATTTTGTTACGTCGCGTTACGTATGGGGTGTCAAAAAAGTGCCAAAATCGCGTTACGTCATTTATGGACGACCCTACACGATAATACAGTTGCATATGGATACGAGTTATCTTTACTAAAGACCTTCGCCGTCATCGCCGTCAAATTGCAGACATCATCTTTTGGTGTCGACAGGGTTGCATTCTTGCTCCAGCCCTGATCAGTATTGCAATCGAGTGGATACTGAAACACATGTCACCAACACCAGGCATCATTATTTTTCATCTTGACTCTTACATGATACAGTAGTCATTTTATAAGAAATAGACTACGTTTTTTTAACAGGTTGGCGATTTTAATTGGACAAAGGAAATGCAAGGAGTCGTATTAGGAGCCTTCTTTTGGGGTTATTTGCTCACGCAAATCCCTGGTGGATGGATGGCTCAACGCTATGGGGGAAAGAGGGTTTTTGGCTATTTTATGCTAATGGCTGCTGTAGCAACAATCTTATCTCCTGGTGGTGCAAGATTGAGTCCATATTTATTTATCGTACTCCGAATTATTAATGGAATGGGACAGGCAAGTTATCGCACTAAACTATTATTGCTATTGAGAACTTAAAAGAAATTAACTTTTTCTTTTGCTACATCGCTTATTTTTGAATCGTCGTCGTCATCATCATTATCGTCATAATCATCATCATCATCATCATCATCATCAATCATCATCATCATTGTCATCGTCGTCGTCATCGTCGTCGTCATCATCATCGTCAGCAACATCATCCATCATCAACATCATCATCAACATCACCTTCATCATCATCTTCACTTTCTGCCTGCATGGCGGCAATAGTTAGATACGAAACACTTCCATTTCCCTCGATCTTGCGCTAATCTGCTGCGCATCCTTCAGCAATCGCCATGTTCTTTGCTTCCAGATTTTCCTTGATGTCATTCATTCATCTTTTTCTCGGTCTTCCTCTTCCTCTCTCTCCTTTTACTTTGTGCGTATGCAGTGCTTTGTAGGCCCATCTATTGTTGTCCATTATTTTAACATGTCCAAACCAATTTAATCTTCTTTCGCATACTTTATCGATAATTGTTTATGTTGCTCCTGTCTGTTGCCTGATGTCCTTAATTTCTCAATTTTTTATATTTGCTTACTCCCATTTATTTTCTTATACAGCTCATCTCTGTAACCATTACACTTTTTTCGCCTGATGTTTTCATTACCCAAGTTTCCGATCCATATAAAATTTTAAGTATTACTAATATATTGTACAATTCCAGCTTTGTGTTCATTGTTAAGCTTTTGTTCCTCCATAGTGTTCTCATCCTTCCCATTCTTTGTAATCCTCTATTTACACTGTATTTTCATTTTCACGTCCTCTGTTTTCCGTCGCTCTTGAGTATTCCTCCTACGTGTTTGAATATCTCAACTTTTTCTGCTTCATCGTTGCCATGCCTTGAAACAGCCATAACTTTTTCAATTGTTAATTTTCCGGCAAAATTTTTGGCTTGTATCAGTTACTTCATTAGTGGTTTGTAGATCCTGAATATTTTCACTCATCAGGCTGTCATCGTCTGCAAACTTTAAGTTGTTTAGACCTTCCTCACTGAATTTCACTCCTGCAATATTCTTTATTGCCAGTCTTAAATATGCACTCTGGAATTATGATGAACAGTGTTGGCGACAGCATACATACTATATTCGTGGTGATCCATTCGGATATTTCGGCATCCACTTTGATTGCACTTTCCGCTTTCTGATATATTATTTGTATCATTTTTATAATATCATTATCATCATGTCACTCATTCTGGGACAGGTTCAGGGCTCCATTGTTTCCATTCCTCTCTGTCTTGCGTTTTCTTTGATTTCTGCAGAGGTCTTGTGCCGCCATGTATCTGTTTTCACCATCCAGTCCAATAACATCCTCCTTGGTCTTCATTTTGTCTTTCTTAATTATATTCTTCGCTCAATGACTGTTCTGAGTAATGATTCTTTTCTTAGTACATGTCCAGTCCAGTCTTTTTTATTGTGTTGATTACCGATCTTTGTTCGTCCACCATCTTCATCGTTTGTTTTCTTGTACCGTTGTACGTCCACTTGATGTTTTCCATTCTCCTCCATGTCCACATTTCGAATGCTTCCAGCTTTTGTATGTTCTTTTTCTGGAGAGTCCAGGTTTCTGAGGAAAGTGACACTCAATATATATATATATATATATATATATATATATATATATATATATATATATATATCTTAAGGTGTTAAGGTGTTGCAAATTTTGATTTTCAATTACTTTCAAGTGGTTTCAAATGAGCTTTTACTTACTTATTATGAATGTAATAATGTTTACCGTTACGTTACCGTGACGTCACCGTCTCGTTACGCTAAGTTACGTAACGTTACGTGACGTGACGTTACGTTACATCACAGCACGCTACGTTGCACTACGTCACATTACATTGTATTACATCACGTTACACCGCATGACACCGCATTACATAACACTACATAACACTACATAACACTACATTACATTACATTACATCACATCACATCATATCAAATCACATCGCATCACATCACATCACATCACATTACATCACATTACATCACATCACATCACATTACATCACATCACATCACTTCACACTACAGTACACTACAGTACACTACAGTACACTACAGTACACTACAGTACACTACATTACACTATATCACACTGTATCACACTGCACTACACTACACTACACTACACTACACTACACTACACTACACTACACTACACTACACTACACTACACTGCACTACACTACACTACACTACACTACGCATTACGCTACACTACATTATATAACATTACATTATATAACATTAGATTACATTAGATTACATTATACTACCATTATATTACATTATATTACATTATATTATATTAAATTATATTACATCTATCATATTAAAATCGTTATTCTGTATGTCTGTTACCTTCGAGCGTTCTGATTACATTGCGTTCGAGCGTTCTGATTGTTTGGCTGTGTGAGCGTTCTGATCACATTACATTGGCTCAACATTGGCTGTGTGAGCGTTCTGATTGATTACCTTCAAGCGTTCTGATTGGTTGGCTGGGTGAGCGTTCTGATTGGTCATTCTGGAATATTCGTTGCCTCGAGCGACGCATTACATTAGCGAATCACATCACATTATAGCGAAGCATCAAATAACGTCATGCGAGCGAAGTTCGCGCGAGCATCAGCGAGCATTCGAGTTCTAGTTATATTATACGATATTACATTATATTACGCTTCTTTACACTTCATTACACTACATTACACTACATTACACTACATCACACTACATCACATTACACTACATAACACTACATAACACTACATCACATTACATTACATCACAGTACATTACATTACATTACATCACACTACATCACATTACACAATATTACACTACACCACACTACACCACACTACATTACATTACATTATACTACACTGTATGGCATTAGATTACACTACATTATATTATATTACATTGTATTGTATACACCACATCACATCACATCACATCACATCACATTACATCACATTATATCACATTACGTCACATTACGTCGTATTACTTAATATTACGTTACGTCACATTACGTCACATTACATTACATTACATCACATCACATCACATCACATCATTACATTAAGTTGCAAGAAAACTGGAGTTCTATGCATTGTTGTTTCCACCATTCCTCTCGGTTTTCGTGTGTTTCTCTTCTCAAGTACGTTGTTTAGTCTTTTATATTTTTTCTGGCCTGATTCGACCTTTGTTGTTTCCATTTCCTTCTTTCATCCATTTTCTCAATCATTTCTTTTGTTATCCAAGGCTTTCTAGGGTCTTTATCAGTTTTGTGTTCTATTATCTCCTTGGCCTCTTCCTTTACTATTTCTTTCAGCTTCTCCCATCTTGTTTCTGTTGTTCACTCAGTGTTCTGTTCCTTTACTTTGATGTCCACTCTGTTCCCCTATTCCTCTGTTCTCCTTTTTCATCATGTGTTTCGTGTTCTATTGTTTTTCATCTTCCTCCTTGTTTTCATTCTTAAATATATTTTAATTTTCACCAAGTTATGGTCGGTATGGGTAAGGTATGGGCATTCTTTATGCTATTCTTATATATTTGTTTGACCATGATGTAGTCCAGTTGATATATTTCCCTTTCTCCAGGCATCATCCACGTATACTCATGTGATGCTTAAAACGAGTATTCGTTGTTACCAGTCTTTGGTTCTTAAAAATTCTACTAATCTGTTACCTCTGTTATTTCTTTTTCCTAGACCATATATGCATACGAAGTCTTCTCTTCCTTCTCCCACTACCCGCATTCCAGTCTCCCACGATGATTGAGTATTCAGTTCATTTTACTTTTTGCAGGACCTCGTCTAGTTGTTTATATATTCTTTCTTTTCTTCGTCTTCGTGTGTCGTCAAAGTAAACGTAAAAGTAACAAATCTCGTAAACGTATACAGCGCCCTGGAAAGCAAACAGTAGTAGCTGCTTATTCTTACGAGCTTAAATCTTTCTTAAGATAGCTATAGGCAAGGTGGTTTGTCGGCCTCTATGAGGCAGCGGTCAGGTTTTCATTGCTATGGAAGAAATGACTTATCGAATAGGAAGGTTTTAAGTTTAGACCTAAAGACTTGAGGATATAGCGAAGGAATGAAAGGAAATGAGGATTCGGAGCTTATTGTTTGATTTTATTGTCGTAGGCTGCGGAGGGAGGCTGGAATTGAGTTCCAGAGTTCTGATGCAGCGTACGAGAAAGAGCGGTTGCAGAATTTGAGTGATGACTGATTTAACGGGCGTTAAAGTGTGAGATGAGATGACGATCGTGTTGGTCCAGGAGGATGAGGCGTTAAGAGTTTACGAAGGTAAACCGGTTTTGACGAATGAAGTGAACTGTAAGTAATCGTTATTATCTTGTACTGTATACGTTCGGATATTTTAAGCCAGTGTAGCGACTTCAGTATGGGTAAAATATGGCAGAACTTTGGTGATTTGGTTACTGCTCGGGCTGGTGCATTTTAAATTGATTGTAATTTGTTGATGGAGGTTTTTTGGAGGTTATAGTAAAGAGAGTTGCAGTATTCCATTTTGGAATAGACTATTGAAGTGGCGATTGTGGAGGCAGTTTTGGTGTCAAGGCAAGGACGGAGGCGACGTAGATCGCGAATATGGGCATAGCAGGATTTCGATAGTTTGGAGATCTGTGATTCTAAATTTAGAGATGAATCAAATTTTAAACCAAGATTTTTCGCACTTGGGACTGTGAATTTTTTTAACCTGTTGGGGTAGACCTATTAAGAGGAATTCTGTCTTGGATGGGTCGAGAGCAAGGAGTTGGGTGACATTCATGACGAAATAGACGAGAATGTTGATTCAAGCACAGTATTTGATGTGTCAAACGAGGATGGCGAAAAGGACAGGAATAACTGAGTGTCGTCAGCATAGAGTTGGTGATCCAAGTTGAGGAAATTGATTAAGAATGATAGTGATGTGGTATAGAGACTGAACAATGCAGGTCCAAGAACGGATCCTTGAGGCATACCGAAGTTTACGCTATGAGATGATGAGGTTTGTTTGAGACACGAAACTTGGAAGGAACGAGACTTTGAGGTCAGATTTTAACCAGTGATGAGCTTTGTCGGATATGCCGAACCAGAGGGAGAGTCGCTCGAGTAGAATACCAAACAAACAAACTGGTATTTGGTTCGATAGTATCGAATGCGGCAGAAAGTTCGAGGAGGCAAAGACCAGTGACTTGTCGGAGACCGATAGCAGTTAAGAGTCTGTCGTAAATGTAGGCCAGGACATTTTCTGTAGAGTGATGTTTAGGTTGATAGATTGATGAGTTTTATATGGCGAGTTATTTGAAAGATGATCGTGAGTCTAGAAAGGACGATTTTCTCGGTGAGTTTTGATAGAGAAGGGCGGTAGTTATTAAGATTTTCTCTGTCAAGGCCAGGTTTTTTAGAAGAGGAATGACGAGAGTTTTTAAACGATGATGGGTAAATACCTGTGGTATAGGTTCATAATTCTTGTTATAGTTTGTGTAAGCACAGTGGAGCACTGTTTGAGTAGAGAAGTGGGTATGGGGTCAAGATCGCATTGTTTATTTGGAAAGGAAAGTAGGAGGTTGGATACCTCTTCTTCAGTTGCAGGATTTGAAGTTGGAGAAATTGCACGGAGGTTGTGACGGAGATGGGTGATGAGGAGAGGCAGTTTGATTAGTCAAAGTTGAGGCAAAGTTGTTACCAATCTTGGAAAATTTTCCAGAGAAGAAATTAGCAAACGATTCAGCAAGCTGTGATACGGAAATGGTTTGAGGAAGAAGATTTGTTTCTTTGCGGTGGAATTTATAGTTTTCCAGAGTTTTTGTGGATTAGAGCTGTTTGTGGAGATGATGTTAGAGTAGTATTTATTCTTTGCAGATATGAGGAGAGTATGGTAGCGGTTTGTGGCGGAACGGAGGTTTTGAAGGTCAACTGGAGAATGTGTTACATGGTAGGTTCTTTCGAGACGTCTGCGAAATGATTTGAAGATATATTTGAAGGATTTCATGGTACAACATGAAAGAGTTGTACCATGGTTTGCAGCTGTGAGATGAAAGCGGTCGTGTAATAATGGGAGCGTGTTTGCTGGGTAGGTTTAGATAGCACGTAATTGTATTTGTCGATCAGTGATGGTAGGGTAGAGGAGGTCAGATACTGTTATGCTTTCAGATAATGCGGTTTTATCAATTTTTTCAGACGACGGAATGAATAGGTGCTGCAAGGAGGAGGAGCTGACGGGCAGATGCTTAGAATAGTGAAAATGGGTAAATGATCAGAAGGGGAGCATTGACTAGTGACTGAGCATAGAAATAAAGATGAAGAACCTGACGTTATAAGAAGGTCCAAGGTGTGTCCGAAGGTTTGTGTTGGGAAAAGTTATGTGCTGTGTGAGGTTTGTCTGTGTCAGTAGTTGTTTGAATTGAGTAGAGTTAGGATCATCTGTTCTGTCCACGTGTATGTTGAAGTCACCTGTGATTAAGAATTCATGAGGAGTTGTTGCTGCAGAACCAAGGAAGGAGGTGAAATACTGAAGAAATTTTCTGAATAACGTTGAATATTTCGATGATAATGGGGGACGGTAAATTTTGAAAATGGATAATTTCGCCAGAGGCAGTTTGAGAGTGACTGATGAGCATTCAAATTACGAGAAATTAATTGATGAGGAGTTGGTTATTTGTATGTGGTCGCGAATGAGGAAAGCAGTGCCTCCACCTAGATTAGAAGAGCAATTTGCAGATTTTATTAAACGGGGAAAGCCTAGGAGGGAGAAGCCAGGTGAGGTTGATTCTATCGTACCGTAGTTGGCATGTATACCTGTATAATTGTGACATCCGCTGGGTCTGCATTTAGTGTCACAGCGATTATTCTGTTTTAAAAATCTGTATGTTTTTATAGCGTTGATTATATATATATATATATATATATATATATATATATATATATATTAGGGTGTGACAAAAAGTCGTTGCTATAGCCATTCAATAATAAAAAGATGCTCTTTGATCTACTGATCAAGAAAAACCCCTATTTCAATATATTATTTTTATGTCTAGGGGTCCCAACTTAAAAAAAACTGCTTTATGAATAATATGTATATTGTATATTTCATTGCAAAGCAATGGCTTCTTAACAATAACTGCATTAACATAGTTGCTGTGACACTATAAACTGTTCTGTTGAATCTTTTGATAGTTTGTGATTAAATTTGGTAAACATAGGTGCAGTCTCCTGGGACGGCTATCTGTCGACCCCTCGTCCCGTCCATTGCGGCGTGCCACAGGGGGTCTGTCCTGGGGCCGCCATTTATTCGTGATTTTACGTGGCCGATGTCGGGAATTGTCATCGACTCGCTCGGCCTGTGGTTCCCACGCGTACGCCGATGATCCGCAAGCAGGTATACGCCGACTGCCCCCAGGCGAGACCGGCGAGCTGCGAACTCGGGTCCAGGACTGTGTGCTCGAGGTGGCGGAATGGATGGCATCGAACCGTCTTGCCCTCAACCCGGGCAAGACGGAGCTCCTGTGGCTGAGCACCCCGAGGAGGGGACGCCTTATCGACCCAACACCATTCGAGATAGGTGGTAAAGAAGTTGCGCCTTCCAACGAGCTCCGCCTCCTAGGGTGCTCATCGACTCCTCTCTGACCCTCGTCGGGCATCTCAGCGCCGTGACCCGCTCTTGCTTCTTCCAACTCCGGCGAATTTGGGAACCACTGCCGTTACATAACAACACCGGCCGCCATCCATCTCGTCCGCGCTCGTACTTTCGAGACTGGATTACTGTAACAGTGTCCTTCTCGGACTTCCTGGGAACCATTTTTAGCAGACTCCAGGCGGTCATCAATGCCTGATGCGGATTATTTTCGGCCTGAGGCGTGATTGAGCATGTGACACCTGTGTGAAAGGGACAGGCTCCATTTGGCTTCGGGTCCCGGAGCGCATAGTCTACAAGCGGTGTTGGCTGACTTTCCGCGCGCTTCGGGACCCCGCCTGCCCCAATTACTTGTCACGCCTGGTACGGAAACAAACGACGACCGGGTGCCGTCTCCAGCTGAGATCCAGCAGTCGCCAATGGCTTTACGTTCCTCCTCCGGCCAGGACTCGGAAGTTTGGCGAGCGCTCCATGACTCACGGCAACCCACTTCTGTGGAATGCGCTCCCCGATTCGCTGGGACTATTTCTCCTGAAACGTTCGCCAAAGAACTAAAAACGTACTTGAAAACCAGATCGTACAGTTATTAGCTGTGTGTTGATTGTACATACGCTTTTGGTTTTGGCCGATGGCCATGTTACGGCGCTTCATAAATAGTCGAATAATAATAATAATAATAATAATAATAATAATAATAATAATAATAATACTACTATTGAAATAATACAGGATTTAAGACAATATCTTTAATAAAGTGATCCACTTCTTGGCACGCTCGTGAGTTCTGCTTTCCTCTCATGCCCATAGCAACCATTGTATTTATGATTTCCAATGATGATCATTAAGTGGTTTTAGAGGTGAATTGTAGTTAAATTATGGCAAGCTTTAGAACAGTGGTTCTCAACCCTTAAGTCCGCGCGCGGACTATCAGGTGGTCCGCAAGACGGGGTCTAGTGGTCAAGGATGTTGACATCGGCGAAGTCTGAAAACACGTAAATAAAAATTAGACATATTAATTTTCCATGTGAAAAATCTGAAAAGTGAGACGATCAAAACAAGGTCATCAGCACAAAAAGGTTATCGGCACATTTTGTGTGTATTCTGTGCATTTTCTACGTGAAAAAGCATTATAAGCAAAAAATAACAAAAGGTCATCACTGCCTTTTTGGAGCAGATGACTGCTCAATTTAGCAGGTGGTCCGCGAGAAATTTTTTGAACTTCAAAAGAGGTCCGCGAGGCAAAGAGGATTGAGAACCACTGCTCTAGAACACGAAGTAAAAGTTGACATTCAGTATTTGGGTTTCCAAAGAATTAGCCAAAATTCCCCAAAATGTGCTGCCAACGTGTGAAGATATTCTAAGAGCGTGTTATTTTTAACAGCAAAAGAGAGACGTAGGACTGTTAATGATGTTGTAAAATCTTTGCATCTGAAGTGATTGAGATATATAATAAGACCAGCATACCTACTATTGCATTTGTCAGCATAGTGAAAAAAGTGAAAAGGCTATTTGAAAAATGGAATGATCTGCAGAAATATCCTGAATCAAAAAGAACGTCTAAGACATATCAAGAAGCCCTGTAAAGTTTTGGAACTCTGATATTTGTACATATGCAAATATGTTGATGCTGGAATTATTGACAAAAAAGATCGTAAATGTTCTCTTCAATGTAAGATTTCTGCAATTGAGTGGAATTTCTGGGTTGATAAAAACTACCTGAAAAGTGGATATTGAAAAATTGATCCAGTTACATTAAGTAGGCTGCAATAACCGGAAGACAGAAAATGAAAATTAACAAAAGTTGAAGCCAAAACAAAAAGAGAAATGGGAGAAAGTAGTACTGCTTTAGAAGAGTTTGAAATGAATTACAATTCAGAAAACAGTCCAAATGACCTTTGCAGTGATGTCAGTTACACGGGCAATGAGGAGGCAGAAGAGGAAGATAGTGACAATCAGTGCTGTTCTAGCAGTGGTCCACAGAATAAACATCAGTATCTAGCTGCTGTTGATGATGGGGACGAAAATATAAGAAAATTTGCTTATGCAAAATTTCACTAGTTCGGAGTAATCATCTGCGCAGTGGTAGAATTCGTTGTTTTGACAAGAACAATATTACAATAAACTTCACTTCAGACTTCTACATCAACATTGATTAGGAACGGGTGAAATTTGACATCCCTCCACTCGTGCATGACATCACTTCAGGAGCCATTGAAAATCATGCAAAAATAAGTATGCCATATTATCCATGTCATGCACAAGATGTGGAAAGACATATCAAGGATGTTTCTGTAGCCTTCCATAAAGTTTATGGACATGATTCAACGCCTTGGAGTTATAATTCAAATGAAGAAATCAAGATCAGAGTTGCCAACTATAGAAAGCAAATCACATTTACCGCACTAATAGTTAAACTGTAGCATACGTATGAGTTTGTTCTTATTTGGTCAGTTTTGTTCAATCTAGAAGATGATATGCTGCTTGGCTCATAGCATATAAGTTAGAATGGTGCAAAAGTAAAAGTAAAATCCTTCCCGATCACTCATGGCTAACTTCAGGACTCATAAGGCGGCGCTGACCTCCGTTACCAATTGTTACCTCGTTTGTATTTAAAGCCAGGCGACTGGTGCAAGTTACATGATACGGGGCCAGTGTTTTCATGAAACGCGACTGTTTACTCCGCGGATTAATCCGCTACTCATTTGCCATCGCCATCTGGATAAAGACTTTTTTGAATCGACCTTAGGAAATTTGCGGAGTTGAAGAGGCGACCTTCTGCTCCATCGTGCAGTGTTGTTATCACTCTGCTAACTTCTTGCCCCTGCCAACTTCCCACCCCTGCTAATTTCACTATATTATACATGGTGTAATGGTGCAACTTGCTTATACTGGTAATGTCAGACTGAGTCGGAAAATGGCAATGCAATGCATAAATTTCGCAAAATTGACTTGCATTTTTAACAAAGTTGCTAGAAATGAGTGATTCATATGAAATATCTGTTCTCGATAGCTTATTTACTATAATATGGATCATCGATCTCCGATCCCTGTACGGGATGTGAACTCTAAAATTTTGTACTTTTTGTCATACCTCCTATATATATATATATATATATATATATATATATATATATATATATATATTATCAACAAATATATCATGTTAAAAACATACATATATATATAGTTAACTCTAAATTTCATATATATATATATATATATATATATTTATTTATTTATTTATTTATATATATGCGTACGTATATATTGGGCTGGGAAGCTAGCAGTGGTAACAACGTTGACGATTGGACGATGGAACAGGAGGTCGCGGGTCCAACTCCCGCAGGAGCCCCTTAAAATGGTCGACTCAGCCTTACTCGCTAGAGGGCGGTTATAACCTCAAATTGAGGAGCAGCGCTCGCTTCGAAGTAAATCGCGGGCCTAGACGTTTGGCTGGCAACCTACCCTAGTTTAATGGCATATTCCATCTGCGTCGCTATATGCCTAAGAGACCGAAGATCAGCACGGCCCCAAAGCTCGAATTCGGGCATATGAAAACCTAACTTTTTGACGTATATACTCAGTTCAATCAATGTTATTTGTTGAGTATATATGAGATCTGCAAATTTAGGGTGTTGTGTTTCCTTCAATGCACACTATCTGGTCAAAATGGGCACCGCCTTTGGAGAGAAGTAAACTCATCGGATTCACTTACGCAGGTAAATACATTGAAAGTAATTATACACATGATACAAACAGAACTGTTTTTTCAAGTTTTGGCCAAATTTCTCTATCTCACAGTGTAGATTATGGAGTGCCGAAAGGATCCATTCTTGGGCTTGTACTGTCAGCCTTTACGGACGTTTACAGTCCCACAGCTCTCATCTTTAATTAATTCCCTCAATTTCAATTACCAATATAACAATATAAGATAATAACACTTACATATAGCTCACTTAGAGATCAGATCGCAAGCATACGTTGGATCAGATAAAAGAGCAGAGAATACATCTTGAAACAACCTCATTTATACTTTTTGCTATCGTACAGAAGAGCATATATATATATATATATATATATATATATATATATATATATATATATATATATATATATATATATATATTTATATTTATATTTATATATTTATATATATATATATATGTGTGTGTGTGTGTGTGTGTGTGTGTGTGGTTTATAGACTATTCAAAAGCTTTTGACTGTGTGGATCATAATAAACTATGGTAGATACCATGTCTACCGGTTCTGTCTCAAGTGTCACCACGAGTATTCGGTCTTCGTGTCTTTCTATCTTCTTGACTGTTTTTGCTAGTCTAGCATTTAATAGTGTCCCAACACCTCTTTGGCTCTTTTTCCCCTTCTGCAGATATCACCCTGGTTCCCTCACTCTCCTCCCATTTTCCATATCGTTTAACAAAACCCAAGATGTCAAGGTTCTCTTTTAATTTCTCGTATGACGTTGGCGAGTTTTCCTTGCCTGAGCATAGTCCGTGCATTCCAAGTTCCCACCGTCAGGGATATTCGTTTTCTGTTGATATCTGTGCAAGGTTTTCTCTGGTTGAGGCCTCGCTCCTACCATTGCCGGACGCGACACTCCCCAGCATCTGTGGAGTCCCGTTGACGTAGTTAGCTTGTTCAATATTGAGTTGAGTCGTCATATGGAGAAAAGATAGTGGAGTGGTTTCCCGTTGCCTTCCCCACACTGTTTAACCCACAGTTGCACCCAATCCTCACCCGTTAGTTTTACTGCAATATTCCGCTCAACCAATAGCTGAGTATTCCATGACAGTCTCCCACCTCTCAGAAGGTGGGTGAGGTGGACTTTATGCACTATTCGCCAACATGAGCCCAACTCTCAAGTATAGCGACTGTCGAGAGGGACATCCTGTCGTTTTAGACCGCTCCACTGATGTGTATAGAGTTATATAACGTTCAACCGTCAACCTTAGCTTTCCGGAATTCGAATAGCACACTTTTGGGAGACGCACATAATTTTTATTGCCTCAATTTTTCCAATTCGAGTAATTCAATTGGTACGTCATCCGTTCCCGCAACTTTCCTGTTGACAGTTCTTGATATTGCCGTTTCTAATTCCGATTTTAAAGGAGTTGGTTTCCCTGTGTATGCCTCTGGCGCAGATGTTTCTGTTTTTCCTCCTCTGAGTTACATAATTAAGTTCCTTACTCTTCCCATCTTTTCAATATCGCTGATCTCTCTCCATCATAATCCCTTCTTTTGACTTGATGCAACATGTTTCAGTCGCAAATGTTTTTTAAGTTCCTTTAGCGTTTTAAACACCTCTCTACTATTCCCTACTTGTCAACATTATTATAAAAGCTTTCTACAAATCCAAAGTCTAATTATAAAAGCACAAGAGACTATTCGATCTTTACGTTGATTACAGCCTATTGTGGTTAACTATGGCAAACCGGATTTTAGTCTAGTCTAATAGAAACCGTTGAATATTTTAAAATCCTGTAGTGAATATTAAATTGTTACCTCGTTTGTATTTAAACGCTTCTCGCTGATCTTCCGAGCCCGGAATATCTTTCGGCGTTGGGAATATCTTTCGGCGTTGAAGCGCAGGCCGACGATGACAGACTGTCGCAAACAGTTTCGTTCCAGCCTCAGCTACCTATCTTATGATATAGCAAGTGACATTTCTGAGAGCTCGTCCAAATCAGGATAAATATAAATATACAGTAAATTCCATTCGCATTATATTGTTGCCAATTGAAAGCTACCATTTCTGAATTATTATTGCTTTGTTTGATGTGATTACAATTTATAGGCGCGCAAATTGGAAATGTGGTGACATTGCCAGTATCTGCCTTTCTGTGCGATTATGGATTTGATGGAGGCTGGGCTTCCGTATTTTATGTATTTGGTAAAATTTTTATATTCTTACGACCATAATCGAAATACTAATTAGTGCAGTTTTTGTCAAATTAGTACTGTTAGTTAAACGGAGATAGGAAAGTTTCAATAGTTACGCAGTAACGAAACTTTTCTTTTAAAGTGTCTGTTGTGTTTCTTTTCTATATCATCGCCCAATATGTTAGGCTACTACGTCTGCTTACTATTGAACAAGTGATATGAAGTTTACAATTGCTCAGTAGCATTGTCTCTTTATGTTTATTTAAGACATTATTGTCAATATGCTGTACAGAATCCCGAAGTAGTTTCGAGCCCGCTGGTTACCAAGAAAGCTTTCTGCAACGTTTTATAGTTCCCATTTTTGGTCATTTCTTTTAAAGCCTGGCAGCTCAGTTCACGCTTCCATTTCTCTCGGAGACCAATCACCGGCCCTTGTCCTGGCCGGTTCCTCGGACTCTTTTTTTATAAGCACCAAGGCACTTTCTCTTAAACTGTAACTAAAATAAAAAGTAAAGAACTGGTCTTTCTATTTCTCCAGACATCCAGTCTCAGCGCCGGCTTTCAAGTGACATTCCTGACTTTAATCGGTCTCTTCCAAGACAAAGATCTCCCCGTCTGAATTCTGCTTTTTGTGAGGATGGCAATGTTTTGAAGCACGTACTGTGCATATGCAGACAGATTTTTCTTCGTTAAATTTAACAAGTCTTCATAGAGTGGTCGCGTTTCAGAATGTTGCTTTGACCTCTGATTGATGTTTAAAAATGCAGCCAGATTTGTAGACAGCAAGACGAATAAACTGATTTTTTAACAAATGCAAATGAAATCGGTCTAATGTGTTTTTCAATGTTCTCAGTAACTAACATACGTACGATAAATATAATTGTTTAAAACGTCTCCAACTAAGGGTTCGCAGCCACTGACAATTTCTTCAATGTGGCAGTTTATGAGATTTGAGTTATGGAGGCCCCTGTTGAAGAAGATAGGATTGGCGCAGCTGTTGAAATGTTGCCCCGCAGCAGTATATGCGCTTATCTAAAAATGGTTTTCACATCTGCTGTAAATGGCCTATAACTTAACGTTTTGGCATATTTGGGAATAGAATCAGAGTACCCGATTTTACATGAATGACTGTTACCCAATGTCTATTTCAATGTTACCAGAGCCTCGCTGAAAAGGATGCATAGTGGCGACCCGTCTTGTCATGCGATGAGCCGATCACACACACACACACACACACACACACACACACACACACACACACACACACACACACACACACACACACACACACACACACACACAAACACACAATCGACATATTATTATTAGCTAGACGATTTCTATAGCGCAATAAGCATGGCAAAAGTGGCCAAAGAGCGCTTTACAAAACTACGAATATCCGATGGTGAATAAGTAAGTCTTAAGATTACGTAGAAAAATTCCAAGAGAGTCAGAGTTTGTGACATAGTCCGGTAGTGAGTTCCACAGTCCTGGATTGCCCCGTGTAACCGACCTGTCCTCGAACTTAGCCGTTTTAGACGGGGAAGGCACAAGCAGTTTAACGCGACTGCCAGATCTTAGCAGCCGACGTCGTTCCAGCGTCGTGGTCCGCTGTAGGAGGAAGGCAATGTAGTCCGGACAAGTGGGGTCATGTAACGCCCGGTAAGTTAGCAGGCATCGCTTGTAGACGATCCGCTCCCGTATTGGTAGCCAATGGTGTTTGTCGCGAAGCGATAAACTCCATTGGATACCAATAATATAGCCACCTTTTGTGAAACATTTAATCATCTGACCTCTTGATCAAACCTCCAAACACTCTACAGTCACTAATTGATAAAAATGTTAATTCTGTCCTATCTGTCCTGCTCCACAAACGTGCTCCCATAATCACACGGCCGCTATCATCACAAGGGTCAAATTCCTTCACCCATGCTTTTAAGTCAGTTCGAAGATGTCTAGAAAGAACTTACACTAGAACACATTGTACTATTGACATTCAAAGTCTCCATCCTCCGACAAATCGCTGCCACAGCCTTCTCGTGTCTGAAAAGATAAATATTATAACTCAACTGCAGTTAATATCTCTAATCTCCGCAAAATCGGGAACAGTGTGAATTGTCTATTGTTTGAAAAAGGACTGAAAGAGTTTAGATACTTCTTCCTCTTGTCGCAGGAGTGAAGCAGGATAGATTGAAAGCAGCTTCTGTTTAAGATGTGTGATATGCAGAGGTCGTTTGATTGGTCAAACAAAGCAAAGCTGCCTATACAAACCAAACAAAGCAAAGCTGCCAAAGCAGCCAATACGGGAACGGATCGTCTACAAGCGATGCCTGCTAACTTACCGGGCGTTAGACCCCACTTGTCCAAATTGCCTCCCTCCTCAATCCATCTTGCTGAATCATAAAAAGAGATAAATTAATAATTATTTTAGTTGGTTCATAGGCACAAAAATCTCTAATTGCCAATCTCAATCCATCTTGCTGAATCACGCATTTTGCAAACCAATCAAATCCGATGACCAATCAAACGACCTCTGCATATCACACATCTCAAACAGAAGCTGCTTCCAATCTATCCTGCTTCACTCCTGCGACAAGAGGAAGAAGTATCTAAACTCTTTCAGTCCTTTTTCACGCAAGCATTGCAGTTTTGACCCAATACCGACCTCTCTTCTTAATACACTGTGCCTATGTTCTAGAACCAACTATTGAAACAATTATTAATTTATCTCTTTTTACAGGCATATTTCTATCCTAATATTTAATTAAATTCCCTCGTAGCTCCACTTCAAAAAAGCCAAACCTTGACAGAGAGGATAATTAACAACTATCGTCCCATTTCAAACCTGTTTATCATAAAACTCACTGCGAAAATTGTTCGTTCCAGACTAACTGAGCATCTGTCAAAAAGCTTCTTATATAACACTCATCAATCTGCTTCTACAAAACACCATTCAACAGAAACCGTCCTCACATACATTTATGACAAACTCCTCACTGCCATTGGATTTCAACAAGTTACTGGCCTCTATCTTCTAGATCTTTTTGATATTTTGTGATCTAATGCATCAAAAGCAGCATAAACATTTCTGCTGCTTTTGATATAATAGATAAAAATTGAACTGAAACGCCTTTCCCTCTGGTTTGGGATATTTTCTATAGCTCACCGCTGGTTTAAATCTTATCTCCATTCTCGATCCTTTCAAATTCCATACCTCAACCAAACTTCATTACCCTTCGACTGTGGTACTCCATGATGTACTTCTTTCTTTTACACCGTCTTCCTTTCATAAAATCAGTCATTGGACTCGAATCAGCATTTTCGTTAATCTCATCGTGTATGCCAGCTAATCTTCTTGCTATCAATCCTTCCAAAACATAATTTCATTTAATTGGATTGCCACAGCAACTGAGAAATTAAAAATCCCACACTGACTTTAGCACCAGACACAATAATAACTCCTCTTCCAACTGTCAACATTCTTGGATTTTACTTTTAACTTCGCCCTATCTTGATTTTAAAACTGCTTCAACTATTGCCTCTCCAAGTTAGACTACTGCAACTCACTTGTTTCACAATCTTTATAAAAACTTGCATATGTAAACTCCTATCGATAAGTTTTTCTTTCTAACCTAAAACAATTTCTCTGTCAAAAATCATTTCCTCCATAGCTGTAACGTCTCAACAACTACTGGTCTCTTGGATTAAATGACCTTGCATTAATGACCCCACGTTTGGCTAAAGCTACTTCATTATATTAACTATGAACTACTTGGGTGCTGCTTATGATAGCGCTATGGAAATTAACGAGATTTTACTTACTTACTTACTTACTTGCTTACTTACTTGCTTACTTATTTACTTACTTACTTACTTAACAATATCGTTATCTGTATAGACCCGAGAGTTTACAGCACCTCTCGTACTCATATACTCATTTGGAATTTAAATCACCATGAAATTATAGAATCTGTTGACTAGGGCTGCTTGGAATGATTTGGTTCGTCTTGTGGATGATCGTTGTCAGCGATACTCCAGCCGAACACCCGCGTATCTCAATCAAGGAGCGCACATACATTGAAAAATGTTTGGGCACCGGCACAAGTGGACGTGAAGTAAGATGTTCCGGGAACTAAAGAGCTTTAAGATCTAAAGCACTGGTTATTAAGCGTTTAACGCTTAGGTATACCTGAAAACAAGTATACGAGAGCTTTCCTTATCTGAGGGCAATAGTTTACGCAATATAGTTAAAACATTTATAAACTGCATTAAACATTTGTCGCAGATTGCATAAGCCAGAGAGTGAAATTATTCTGTAGATTTTCTAACTTAATACAACAATTTCAATAACATTTGTATAGAAAGCAGTGAATTGTGCCATAAGTCTTCAGTGGCGGTTCCAAAAACTTTGGGTGGAGGATGCAAGGTATCTGTAGAAAGTTGGTGGGAGGATGTAATGAATTTATAGGAAGTTTGTGAAGGGAACGAACAATGTTGACAAGCATAAAAGGTAATTAACAATGTTAGCCCTGACAAATGTACACAAAATGTATTTCCTGGAAAGGTTGACAAGCAAAAAAGTGAATCAACTCTATGTTGTAAACAGGTACACAAGCATTAAACGCTGATAACAAGGAAGCGGTAGGGGATATTTCTTCAGTCATCTCAAACGTGGAACCGCCACTGTCAGTCTTAAAACAGGCTTTATTTTCGGATCAGTCTGGACACCCCCACAAAGTACTTCAAGCATCCCAAGTTGTGCGAGTACCCCATTTTAAGAACCACTGAACTGAAGTGCCTCTTTTTAATAATATTTAATATCTCTTTCAGTCATTGCGATTGACATTTGTTCGTCAATCATTGTTGGGCAGCTAATGTTCCATTTCATTCAGAAAACTTGTCGAACTCCGTGGCTACAGTTTGCCCGATCGCTACCCGTCTGGGCAATTATCGTGGCTCATACATGTGCGAACTGGGGAACCTATACTCTCCTGACGAACATCCCTACCTATATGAAGGAAATCCTCAAATTCGATATGGCATCGGTTAGAATTTTCAATGACTTTGATTTTAAGATATATTTCCAACTTTTCTTAAATGAATATGTTGGGCCTTTAATAATATGTATGTATGTATGTATATATGTATGCATACAGTGGCGGTTCCAGAATATATTCTTAATATATCCGTTAAGCCCGTTGTATTTTGGTACATATGCGACGAATACACCCTTGTTCTTTATCAAATAACAGGTTTTATAATTCGGGCTTACCATGCTTATTTTGGTGTAAAACTTGGTGGCCAGGATAAAGTTTCGGGCGCCGCACATGGTGTGCAAAGACATGCACCGAATAGCTGCGTAGTTAGACTAAAAGAAAGAAGAGCTGTCTGAAATTTGGAATTCCTATGGTTTGGCTGGAGCCGACAAACCATGTCACTGACTGCTACTTCTGAGCTATTGATGTGCCTGGAATTGGCAGTAAGAAACTGATCAGCCTTAGGTATACTGATCTTGAATCTGCAGGTCGTCATTGTTATGAAATTATCTGTCTCCAAAGATTTTCATAGTGGTGACGAATAGAGAGAAGTGATTCTTGACGATTATGCCCTCGTCTTTTTTCCAAATGGAGCTAGATGTTATCTCGGCTTGTCGAAGTCATCTTCCGAACTGTTGTCATCCAGATTGAAGGAAAACGTCCTTTCGCATCAGTTTCTACCTCGACAGACATCAAGAGTTCCTCTCTTTTTCTCTACAGAGAAGACTTGGCGGGCGTACTGTACAGATATTGTGCAGCTTCTGCACAAGCTCAGTGTGCCACATTATCAACCGGATAATTGGAGACTTTTATTTACAGCAGCAAGCAATGCTACACATGCTGGAAAGAGTAAAACAAAGGAAACTCCATCTTTTTGGACACATATGCAGAAAGAAAAAGAACAGAAAGTTCAAAGCTCTAATGTTTGGAATAATGGAGGGTGCCAATAAGAGAGGAGACCACACAAGGAATGGTATGATGATATCGAAAAATGGTGTAGAAGCAGTTTACAGGATCTTAGCCACAGGGCAGCGGACTTGAAAAAATGGCAGAAAACTGTGGAGATGGCATTATACACCAACGGGCGATGAGCAGCTCTCAGAACACTTTACGACTCGAGGGGCTCTTATCAAAACTTGTCAAACATGAAGACATGTCTGCCTTCTTCTCAAAGTGGGTTGCTTCTTCTCTATCACAACTTAAAAGGCACACGTTAATAATGCAGGCAAGGCAAGAGCCTGCATCAATCGCATCGTAGTCGTATCGAAGCGTACTAGCGAATGCTGTTAACTCCGCCAGGATGATTTCTCGATCTAGTTTAGATCCGTTAGCGTTCTTTATAACAGCAACATATCGAGTGATATTCGTCGTTAGTAGAAGTAGAGCTATGGGAAACAATCAACAATAAATGCAAATCAATCCTCAATGGAAAACCTGAAACGCTCTCCGATATAGAAGGCTTAGCAGCCTCTGTTATTTCCCTTGTCACATAATTTATACGATATAACTATTAAAACGCGCTCTCTCAGTTAATGTACGAAATGGCAATTTCTTGATATCAACCCGTGATTTCAGATTTATTCAATTGTATAAATTTGAGGTGAAATTTAATTAGTGTATTTTGTGTTTCAGAATGGCCTATTTTCAGCGATACCATTCATCTTCTTCTGGGTTTTTATAAACATAGCTGGAATAGTGGCGGATTTTCTACGACTTCGTGGATGGCAGACAAAAAATGTTCGCAAATTAATGTTGTTTATAGGTATGAAATAAATTAATGAATACAGGAAATGGAATGAATGGATAGAATTAATGGAAAGAACAAATGTGACCCGCTGGGAGAAAAATACAATTTGTGCGGTTCTTGAGTTACATATACTGCATATATTGAGGTTATATTAGAGATGTTGGTCCTTGGCCTCGGTCCTGGCCTTAAGGACCAGTTTCAATTCCTTGGTCCTGGTACTGGCCTTGAGAGTTGAGTATTTGAATTGTCATTTAAATCAGTCATGGCCATATAAAATCTAGGTTAGTGTATTTGTTTAGTGAATGAATTCCAGGTTATTTTTAGTCTGAGACTCTGATTGACTCCGCAGCGACAAATGGGAGAATATCTACAGGCTTTGTTTACAGGAATTTGCCATCATCAAAGCTCACAAATGACGATTGAAACAGTTGCCTGTTCACAACAGTTTGTCCACTTTTAAAAAATGCAGCTCTAAAGCTGACTATGCTTAACTATGCAAAAGAGCAATGTTTGGTCTGTTCCACTTTTCAAATGTCAACTGTACTGTGTAATATTCATTAGTAATCTGGCTTATAATGCTTAATTAGTATTACAGGACATGTTGTTTCAAGAACTTGCTAAATTTGTTTAGTAGAGTCCTTGGTCCTGGTCCTGGCGCTTGAGGGCTGAATCCTTGCTAACATCCTTGGTTGGTTATATTACCTCAGTCAGAGCAATGTTTTGAAAAATTATACCTAGTAATTTCAGATATACCAGAATTAAAACATCATGCCTATCAAATTCAAATTTCGAAGAAATTGAACATAAATTATTATTGACGAAATTAAAGCGTTCAAATTTTTTTAACTATACAAGATTTACGGATTAAATTTTATCTCTGTATTAATTGCTATATATGCAAACTATCTCTAATGTTTAATTCTTATAAGATAATATTAATCTTCATTTCCAATATATACTACTAAGAAGTTCTTAGAACATTGGTAAAAAAATTCCCGCAGCTATTCCCCATGGCTCAGCTAATGGTGTTTTGAGTCTACCAATGTGGCTGCCGCCTGGGAATTTCCCAGCTAGTCGGCTTCAGCCAAATGACGTAATGCCGTCTTCTGGGATAATAGCTCCATGAGTAAAGCATGCATTAAAATTTCACCTAGACGACGACCAAACCAAGACTGATAAGCAGGTGTAAGATATTCCTATAGTGCAGCGGTTCTCAACCTATAGATCGCGACCCCGACGGGGGTCGAATGACAATTTTCCAGGGGTCGCCTGAGAACATCGGAAATATGGGGCTGTCTCTTTTTTGATGCGTAAAACTTGTTATGATACAAAATTTCCCATTAGACCTAGTAGTTACTAGTTTTTTAAAACTATAATTTTCATCAGAAGTTAGACATTGGAGACAATTGAATCAGAATGATTTCGAACATTTTAATTGTCGTAGCATTATTATTTTGACAGTTTACGAAAATATTGTTACGGTCGAGGGTCGTATCGCTCCCACATCATGGGGAATTGAACTAAAGGGGTCGCGGCACTAAAAAGGTTGAGAACCGCTGCTATAGTGTAACTTGAATGTTCCTTAATGGACGGCGGACGTGGTCTCAGTACTGTCAGTCCTAGACCACGTGACATCTCATTTTTTCCCATTTGGACAGATGCCTAAAATAATTAATTAACAGTGCTAAGCAATACTAAATAATATCAGCATAATGTCAGCCTAAATACATTATAGTTAATCAGTCAACGGCTGTAATGCTTTAAGTCTAGCTATATTTAATTGGTTTTATGATGGAGCGTCCCGAGCGAGTCTTATAGGGGCTCTTGAGTTGGTCCTGGGTTCGCCCTCCTCGGTTGTTCTTCAGTAGGTGGTGGTTGAGGAGCGTGCGCTGGTAGCAACGTAGTACCTGCATCATCTGGAGAATCTGGCTGGCGTGACTGTAGTTCGTCGTCTAATAATTCGGATGGTGCTTCGCTCGAAAATCTTATATGTTTGGACGTTTTGCGTCAAATTGAAGAACCTGAAAATTGGACGGTGTATGAGCGGAAAAAGATGATTTCCTTGACTTCAGCCTTTCTTCGGAATTTGTCCTTGGGGTGAAACTGTTCACGTACGGTCTGCCCTTCTTTGAATGCAGGCTTCGCCTTTGTTTGTCTATTATACGGCGGGCGTGGTCTCAATACTCTAAGTGTCAGTCCTAGACCACGTGACAAAACTAGTGTTATAAATAATAAACAACAATACAAAATAAGATTAAACTTAACTTTTAAGCAAAGAATGAGACTTAAATGGTAAGATAATGCAGATTTGTCAGCTCATACGTATTCAACGTTTTGTAAAAAAACTAGTAAGTAAGCTTTAAAAGAGCATCAATGTCTGAAGCCCACTTGTGGTGCCTTTGACCGATTTAAATTTTAAAACAAATTCTTTACTACATGATGGAGATGTGATTAAAAAGACATGATCTTTTAACTGTCTACGCATCATACTGTATACAATTTTATAAAAGTATTTTTGACAAATTTCAGTTTTATAGATAACAATGCAATTTTCTCGATAATTTGTTATCCCACATATGGTACCTTTTCTCACAGCGGGTCAGAAATTAAGACAGTTTCATATGTATGGTAAGGCGTAGCTGGTATTACGGCAGATTTTGACTGCTGCGTGGAAGACAGAAAATATGCTGGTTTTAAGTTAATTATTATTGAATATGAATGACGAGAGAGCACTGTACAAGGATAGTCTTCCAATTTGTTCTGTTTTATTTGAGTCTAAATTCAAACATTGCACTTGTATACAATATATAATAAACACTGGTGTATAACCTTTTCAAAGCATATCTGGCTAAAAAATATGGCAATAAAAGCATAAAAAATTTAATTCGTGCAGAATGAGTTTCTCAATAAGAGGAAGTTCAAGCCTGGTTGCACTTAAAATTTTCAATACAGAAATGTGATTTTTCAGCTAAAAGTCTAACGATTTTCATTGCTACTAGAAAGATACTATTGTGGAGAACTTGCATTTCTCGTCTGTTGCTACTGGAATCTACGGCGTCATATCCGCACGTCTACAGGCAACTACCGCAGATATGGGACCTTCAAACTCCTTATTTTCGATTCATTAACAGCCATCCATCAAATAGATATTTGACTGAAATACAATCTTAACTAAATTAGCGCATGAGCGAAATCTGAAATTAGAACGCTGGGTCGCGTATTTCAAAAGTTATAGCTGATTTTTGGTTACTTTGATTATGCGCCTATACACTGTCCATCTATCACACGGTTTCGCTCGCAAGGTTCCAGAACGACCAATCAGAACGCTCGCCCAGCCAACCAATCAGAACGCTTGAAGGTAACCAATGAGAACATCACACAGCCAACCAATCAGAACGCTTACACAGCCAAGCAATCGGAACGCTTGAAGGTAACAGAGGCACAGAGGAAGGCATTTGGACAAGAAGATATTAAAAGAAATACAATAATGCATGGAATTGAGTTAAGAAGAAAATTTTTCTACCTTAGAGGGAAAATCATTCTTAATTATTCATTCGCACTGCCAATCTTGTGTTGTCATATTTGCACAAATTGCACCATCTTGTATCAGGCTTCCAATGTATGTGAAGTTGGAAACCTGCTTTTGTACCTGTCCATTTGGTACAATACTCTTGTTTTACTCGCGTTTATGCGCATATTGTATTCCGTTCCGGTATGTTCTATTCTTTGTACTGGGTCTTGAAGGTCTTCAACCGACTTGAAGACCCTGGTGAAATCGACAAAACATGGAAAATTCTTTTGTTTTCGCTCTTTGGCTTTTTCAAGTATAAATCTTAAATTTGTGATTTGATCCGTATTGCCTCACCAAGATGCAAAGATGACTAAAAGTAGACTAATCAGGACACTAAAACGCCCTGCCCGTTGCATCGTATGGCTCTGAGTCATGGGCACTAAATAAATAGGAAGAAAACCGAATTAAGGAGTTTGAAAACAAATGCTTGAGACAAATGAATCGTAGAATTAATGAAAATCAAATCAATCAAATGAAAGGAATCGTTATACAGATTTTGTATCAAGTGAGACACTGCGCACAATGGCTGAAGTAGACCAAGAATTTCTTACACATATAAAGAAAATTAGCTATTTCGGACATATTACACGAAAAACAGAGGACTCTATTGAAATTCAATAATAACTGGCTTAGCAGGAGGAACCAGGAGGCAATGTAGACCCAGAATCAACTGGATAGATAATATCATGAAATGGACTCATGTGAAAGGAAAAACACCGATGGAAAGAGCTAAAAGAAGAAACTATCTGAGAATTATTCTTCAACGTCGCATAGCGGCGCCGGCATGACATGACAGGAGCAGCATGACATGGACAGTAAGAAAGAAAAGTAACGATGAAAGAGAAGCGAGACGGAATCTGGCTGCCACTGCCATGCACAAAGTTTGGTGAAGTTTGGTGAAGCAAAGCAGTAAGTCTTGAGACGAAAAAGTACGTACAAGAGACTTACATTTTTAGCAGTTTTTCTATGGGCCTGACCACAGCCAGCTGGCTGTGGTCTGACTGAACGTCTGAGGCATGGTCACGCATGGACCATTACAAAAGACTCTCGAAAAGCAGAATACATGGTTTTCGAATATTTTTTCTGAAAAATACTGCCGAAATTATAAGAAATTAAAACATATACCTAAAAATTAAACCAAAAGCGACCTTTATATCACTATAGAGAAAGCTGCTCTCTTTTGACGCAAATAGCCGAATGAGCCAGTCTGATGCTATGATTAATGGATGGTTCAAGCAAAACAAGCAATTCCACACAGAAAATGGTGTGACGACATTTTGGGATGGCGTGGAGCCTGCAAGATGGCGTGGAGCCTGCAAGAATTGAGAAATACAAGGGACTATGAAGATGGTGTCAGACGGCACTGAACCCATAATGACAATGACAATGGCAGACGACGACGACGACGACGACGACGACGATGACGATGACGATGATGATGATGAGGATGATGATGATGATTATTATTATTATTATAATGATGATGATGGCCTCAATTGATTGTTGTCAATTGATTGTTGTCAATTGGTTGTTGTCAATTGATTGTTGTCTATATGTAACGCCTATCAACATGTCAGCAAATACTGCATATTGCAGATGCGCAGATACACAGTTACTTTTTGTAACTAAATTGCATTTTTGTAGGTACAATCTTTCCTGCCGTTCTTCTTGTTTGCACTGGCTTCATAACTTGCCGCACGCCTGTTATGGCAGTAGCAGCTCTGTCACTTGCTGTTGGATTCAGTGGTTTTCAGTATTCTGGTGTTATGATTAACCATGTTGACATTGCGCCAGAGCATGCAGGCGTTCTATTTGGTATATCAAATACAGCAGCGACTCTATCAGGAATTTTAGCACCCTACATCGTTGGACATATAACAACAAACGTAAGGAATTATCGCAATACAATAATTAAAAAATTTGAAATTAAGTTGATGGCTGTAGTATTGGGAACAGTGCTGTATACGTGACTTGATCGTTCTTAAAAGAATTTCAATTCATTGCACAATTATAAAATTGATCAGCAAAAAATCCAAAACCATCTAAAACTTTCTGATTCAAATAGTATCAGCCATTTTCTATATCTTAGGGGTCTTCAAAGTACGGCCCGCGGGTCGGATACCAATACCAAGGCCTTCAATCCGGCCCGCGGCAAGAAATGAGAAACATACACAAATAAATATTATAAGAATCGCCATTTTGGCCGTCTGTGTAATAGAAACATAGACTTTAATTTTAACTTGCTACAACTTTCAGTTGTCTTACTCTTTACTATAGATGTATGTTATCTCATGGACTCAATCATCGCCATTTCGTAATTTCCTGTTGGAAATCGAATCTGGATTTCCAGACATACTATACTATACTTGTGAGATGGCTTAGCTGTGGGGAAAGTCCCAGCTCGATTTTTGTATCTTCGATATGATATTTAAATATTTTTAAATGAGAGCAATCGTCCACTGTTTTTGCTCACAGAAAGCGAACAGCTTTGCAAATTAGCATTTTTATCAGATCTATTCATGCTCCGATTTGTACTCCAGGTCAAAGCGTTCCGTCACAAATCGGCACTTGTAAAAACCAGCTGCTTTAGTCACTTTTCACGTGGTGACAAATATAACCAAGAAGCTATGACTCACTTTCCATGCTTGTTTCCTCAAGATATCATTTAAAGTTTGAGAAAACAATGTCAGGAACTGATCTGAATGTATAGCGTGGCCCAAAAACCCGCACTATCACAGTTTTCTTGATATGGTGTTCAATCTTTAATGCAATTTTTCTGACTTATTTATACATTTTATCTGTCTACTGACGTCATTATTTACTTCATCAATGTTTATCATAGTTTACTGGTAAAAAAAGTCGTTAATTTATAACAAATTATGGAGTATCTGCGACGTGAGAACATTGCGTTCATTGGGCCTGACATGTTGCCTCCAAACAGCCCGGACTTTAATTCCAGTCGACTACGCTGTTTGAGGACCCCTTCAACAGCCCGGTTAGGGTTAGGGTGCACCAGCACTGTTAAATAGCCGGGCCAGGTAGATTCGTGCAAGGCTCGAAACGTAAGCCAGCATCGTCTAAACTTGATGCGTTCCGGGATCCGGAGCCAGTGGAGCTTGTCTCTGAGTAATGGAGTCACATGACTTGGCTCCGAATGTCAGCCGGTTCAGTTGGCTGTCGGGTAGACCGAGTAATAAACTATTAGAATAGTCGATCCGAGATATAACGAGGGCGCTGACGAGTTGTATCGATGCGGCAGTTGATAGATAGCGGCGGATCTCCATGATCTTCCGGAGCTGGTAATAGCAGCTCCGCGTCACGTTGCTTATGTGTCCGACGAACGTCAGCGACTCGTCCAAGAGGACGCCGCGGAGGCGCAGTTCGGTCGTCGGGGCGATGTCGACGCCGTCAATAGAGAACGGCGATCGGCTGATCAGGCGGTTCCTTCTGGGGGTACTGACCCAGAGGAACTCTGTATTGGCAGGGTTTAAAGCTAACCGGTTTGCCGCCGTCCACAATTTGATCGTAGAAATGCAGTCGAGTATACTGGCCCGCAGTCGCTCGATTTCGTCCGCTAGACAGAAGGAATAAAGTAAAGTCAAGCAAAACCTCGTGGATATCTATAGCGCTTTGGGAAGCAGCACAACAGTAGCTGATTATTCTTAGGCGCTCAGCCTCTCTTAAAATAGCTATGGGGAAGGTATATTATCAGCCAGGCAATAGTCAACATCCAAAGGGCAGTGAGGCTAGGTTGTTACAGCTATAGAGGAATGATTTTAGAAAAAGGAAGCAATTAAGCTTAGACCTGAAGACATGAGGAAGATAATGCAGGAATTATAGGAAATGAGGATTCAGATTTTATTGTTTGAAAGTATTCAAGTCTGCGGAGGGAAGCTGGGATCGAGTTCCAAAGTTCAGGTTTGAGAAGGATTGCAAATGTTCAGGGATGACTGATTCAGTGGGCGCTGACAGAGTGATGTCAAATGATGAACGTGTAGGTCGAGGAGGCTGAGGGGTTAATAGTTAGAGACAGAGGTATGACAAGCTAAATGTAAGTGTTATTAATTATATAAGGTTTAGTTATTTTGCCAATGTAATGATTTTTGTATGGGTGAAATATGGGAGAATTTAGGTGACTTAGTAACAGCACGAGCAAGTGCATTTTGTATTTATTGAAATTTGTTGATAAAGGCTTTGGGAAGGTTATTGTAGAGGGAGTTACAACAATCTAATTTGGAGTGCACTATTGAGGTGACATTTGTGGAGGCAGTTTTAGTATCTAGGCAAGGACGTAGGCAGCGAAGGTCACGATTATGAACATAGCAGGCTTTTGATAGTTGGGAGATTTGTGATTCGAAGTTTAGAAAAGAATCAAATTTGAATCATAGATTTCTAGCAGTTGGAACAGGGATTATTGTGGTGTCAGGAGCCAAAAGTAGTTTAGGATTGTCAATTTTTGAGTTGTTGGGGTAGTCCAATTAAAAGAAACTCTGTCTTAGAAGGGTTAAGAGCGAGGAGATTAGATGACATCCAAGCAGAGATTGATGAGAATGCAGATTCAAGCTCAATAATAGAAGCATTGAATGAAAGAGGTGAGAAGGAAAGGAATAGCTGAGTGTCATCGGCATAGAGTTGGTGATTTAAATTAAGGGAATTAATTAAAGATGAGAGCGGTGTGGTGTAAAGGCTAAACAGTACAGGCCCAAGAACAGATTCTTGAGGCACTCCAAAATCTACAGTGTGAGATAGAGAAATTTGGCTAAGACAGGACACTTGAAAAGACCGGGATTTAAGGTAAGATGAAAACCAGTTGTGAGCTTTTTCAGATATTCCAATGTAGTGAGAACGGTTTAAGTTGAGTGATGTTTAGTGTAGGCAGACTGATGAGCATTATATAGCGAGTTATTTGAAAGGTGTTCGGTCAGTTAAGAAAGCACAATTTTCTCAGTAAGTTTTGATAGAAGTGAAAGATTTGAGATGGGGCGATAGTTATATGTTCTCTGTCGTCAAGACCAGGCTTTTTAGGAGAGCAGTGACAAAAGAGTTTTTGAATGAAGATGGAAAAGTGCCTGAGGTAAGAGAGATGTTAATGATGCTAGTTATGATAGGCATTAGCACGATGGCACACTGTTTGAGTAAAGAGGTAGGTATAGGATCTAGAGGTCACATTGTTTGTTTGGAAGAGAAAGTAGCAGTTTGGATACCTCTTCATTAGTTGCAGGAGTGAAGCTGGATAAATTGCATGGAAGTTGTGGGGAGGAGGGTAATGAGGAGAGGTGGTTTGAGTAATAGTGAAAGACTTAAGGACACTGCCAATCTTGGAGATTTTTGTAGAGAAGAAATTAGCAAAAGATTCAGCAAGTTCTGACAGGGAAATGGATTGAGGGAGAGGTTTTGATTCTTTGCGATGGAAAAGATCATTTACAGTTTTCCAGAGTTTACGTGGGTTTGAGCTATTTGTTGAAATGATGTGAGATGTGAGAATGATGTGAGATGTTAGAATAGTACTTCTTTTTGGCAGATGTAAGAAGATTATGGTAGCGGTTGGTGGCGGAACGAAGATTTAAAAGGTCAGATGGAGAATGTGTTCTATGGTATGTTCGTTCAGACGTCTGCGAAATGCCTTAAAAGCAGGAATGAAAGAGTTATACCAGGGTTTACTGTTGTGTGATGAAAGAGGTCTTGTGATGATAGGAGCATGTTTATCAAGAAGACCGGATAACACAGAATTGTATTTATTGATCAGTGACGGCAGAGAAGCGAGGGGGGTTAGTAATTAGTTCAGATGATTTAATGTTGTCACAGAACAAGGCTACGTCAATTTTGTTAAGACAGCGGAATGAGTAGGTGCCACGAGGCGGAGGAGTTGGCGAGCAGATACTTAAAATGGAGAAGATAGGAAAATGATCAGATGGAGAGAATTGGCTAATTGCTGAAATTGGAGATAGCGATGAAGAAGACAACGTGATGAACAAGTCCAAAGTATGTCCAAAAGTGTGAGTAGGAAGAGATATGTGTTGTGTGAGGTTTGTCTGAGTGAGCAGTTGTATGAATTAGCATCATCACACTTATCAACATGTACATTAAAACCACCAGTAATTAAGAACTCATGTGGAGTTGTAGCTGCAGAGCCTAAAAAGGAGGATAATTCGTCAAGGAATGTCATGAATTTGTGATTATGGGGGGCATGGGGGGCATGTCATTTTGATGATTATGGGGGCGGTAAATGTTGAGAATAGTTAGTTTTGAGAGAGGAAGATTGAGAGTGACTGATGAGCCTTCAAATGAGGAGAAATTAGTTGATGAGGAGTAGACCTGCCCATCATCTCAAAGGAATGTGAAGCTAGTCCAAACGAGTTGATGATGTCCCTATATAGAAGGGACAGGAGAAGACCAATAACCGATCCCTGCGGCACTCCACAGCGAACGAGACGAGTAGAAGACATTGAGTCATTCCAAAAGACCGACTGCGTTCTGTCGGCCAGATAGTCTTGGACCCATGCTAGGACTTGTCCTTTGATTCCGAAGGAAAGTTCGAGAAGGGGAATAAGGATGTCGTGGTCGACCGTATTCAATGCGGCCGAGGCATCTAATAGAGTGAGAAGGGCTATTTGTCATTGGCTATCGCGTCTACAATGCCGTTGTAGATTTTAACGATAGCTGTTTCGGTAGAATGTCCTTGTCGTTAAGCGGACTGGTTTTTCGGCATTAACCCTTTTTAACTTAGCGTGACCATATGGTCACAGATTATATAAGCATTGTTTGTGCTTAATTACTATTATTTTCCAGTTTCGAATCTAATCTTTTTTCTAACCAGAATTGTAGACTGAAAGTGTACCATTAGTTCACATACTTTTTTTCGATTTCTTGCAAATGTTTAGTAATAAAATAATAATTTTTAAAATAATCGTTAAATTTTATCATCAATCCAGCCGAAGAAGAGGTATGTTTTTATCATTATTTTTATCTTTATATGTAAAAACGCTTCAAATTCTTTCAAGAGTAACCCTATATGGACTTGCGCATAGTGTAAGAGTAAATTTGTATAGCAAACATTTTAAAATTTTTTCTTCTTGGGTCCGTTTGGTTGCCGTGACCGTCTGGTCACGCTAGGCTTTGGGAATAGCTGCTCGGAGGCGCTGGTACATTGCGGACATGCGGACTCACTAGGATTAGAGGGGCGGTTAGCAACATGCTTAGTGGTAGAGGTCAGACTAGGTTAGATGTAGGGATTAGGGCAAGGTTAGGGGTAGGAGTTAGGGTAAGTTTAGGGTTGCATCAGCATGCAGACCCATGCCCATTGCTCTGTCTGACAGCTGAGTCAATTGTTATTGCAGGTTTTACCAGGGTGCGATTTGTGACCTGGAGCAGTGGGGGATATTTCGAGTTTGAGAGGATGTAGTTGTTGGGGAAGTGTAGCAGTGGGGGATGTAGTGGTGGGGGATGTAGCAGTAGGGGGATGCAGTTGGGCAGTGGGAGGGGAAATCCACCCTTTTCCCTACAAATCGCGCCCTGGGTTTTACTCTCTTCAAGAGGCTTTGGCGATTCTTGGTGAATGTGAGTAGGATGTTAGTAACATTTTCATTGACCCATCTGATGCTGCAATCAGCTCTGATGAAGACTCTGCTGATGAGGATGCAGGTGGTCTTATCGACAACGTAAGTGGAGCACAACTGAGATTGCGTGTAGAAATTGTCCTTCGAGGTAGTCATCGGCCTGGTGAAGGTGATGAAGACAGCACATCAGAAGGTGACCTGATAGGAAGTGAAGCTCAAGGTGCATCACAGTTAGAAGGCATCTCTACTCTCCGTGATGCAGAAAAAGAGCCTACGATTAGACGACGACTGCCGTAGTCAAGCAGTTAATTGCTGATGTTCTGCAGCTTGAATTTCGACTAGAAATTGTCAAGACATACCTCAAGAGATATCATAATCCACTTAAAGGACTTGGTTGTCCTGCTACATCACATGCCAGAACCTTACCCTTTCAATAGAGTGTTTTAAAAATAGTATTTAAAGGCCTGAACTCAACAGAACTCAACAATCTTAGTGGAATGGATTAATCTTAGTCGAAGGGTGCTTTATAGCCTAGCGTGACCGTATGGTCACGGTCAGTATTTGCTATACTATATAATATTTCAACAAAATAAGCTCAGTACTGTCTTCATAAGTTTATATTAATGTGGATTTGATAAAAAAAATCAAAAAAATTAAAAAATTTGGGTTAATACGGGTTAAGCAATTCTTTACCAAATAGGCAACCAACTGCTTGTTCGCCAGTCTCTCCAATACTTTTGAAAGAAATGGGAGATTGGAAACCGGTCGATAGTTACTGACGTCGGTTTCATGATTTTCATCTACGCCTTCCCGCTTGAGATGCGGTCGGACAACGGTAGCGGACTTCCACGACGACGGGAATTCGCCGCTCGTTAGCGATATAGCCAGGAATGACGTCAGGAATGGAGCGAGCGTGTTGATCGAATTTTTGAGTAACCTCGTGGGAAGTGGATCAGTTTTACACTGTTGATTTGGCGATGACCTAACCATCGCCGTGACGATGGTTGGTCAGCTATTGTCGGAGTGGAGAACATGGTGAGTAAAGAGCCAGTGTGCACAGAGTACACGGCAGACCCAGAATTGCTCGTTCTTTCCCGGATGGTATTGAATTTGTCGCCCAAATGCTGATGGTATTGCTCGGCAGAGAAGCTGGAAAGTTGGAGAGGACTCCTAACACCAGTTCCCATAAGCTTGTTTAGATATTTCCAAGTCTCTTTGGTGTCACGATTAGCAGAGTCAAAATCCCTTTACCAGTATTGACGTCCTTTCAGCCTCACTAGATGCCTACTTGAACAAGGGTTCCCAACCTTTTTTAAATTGTACCCCTAGCCCAAATATTCGCCGCTTGTACCCCCAACCGCCTTTTGCAGCTATTTCCTTACAAAATATATTAATCAATTTCCAAAATTTGATATTTTTATGTAGAATTGTAGATATTAGGTACTTTTTAAAGTTTATTAGTTCACTTAACACATGCTATCAGAAACGGACGTCATTAATTGTGCATGTGATCATTAATACGCATTTAAACGAAATTTCAAAAAATATTTACTATTTTAGCAATTTTAGCGTACCCCTTGGCAACAGCTGAGGGCACTAGAAGTACATGTACCACCGGTTAGGAACCGCTGTACTAGAACGCCAGGATTCACGTGCCTGGGTTTCATTACTAGTTCCCTTCTTTTTCCGGTAGGCCCTCACCAGAGGCCGGGCTGCTCGTCGTGACTGCCTGCAGTCGCTATCATAAAAAGGCCGATGAGGTCTAACACGAACCAGCATCTCCGTCACCGGCGCCAGCTCGTCTAAGATATTTGTTTACAGACTGATAGCAGTCCGCCAGCTCGAATACAGTTTTTTCGGGATCAGTTGGTAGGCAAAGAGCAGACGTCTGAAGCCGCGATATGAATTGGTCATGGTTGAAGTGTTTCCATCTTCGTCGCGATATTCTTGCATACACCGGACTTGGACGGAGGGTCGGTATCGTCCAATGTGGTCTTGTGGTCTGACAACCCCGACTCAACCACGGTTATAACATCCCGAGCTCCCTCATCCGTTGATATGACGACATCAAGTAGGCTTCCTCGGTCATGAGTAGGCTATCGGACGAGTTGGCGCAATTTAAAATCTTAAATTATATATGCGGTGCGCGTGTAGAAGGGAACTTCCATCAATCCGCATTGACTCAATACCGATTGACAAGTTGAAGCGGCTCAAGAAGAGAGGCCCTGAATCGGTACCGATCGAACAGCTGTTTGGTAAAGAAAGACTGTCGCGATTATCAGCGGTTTAGTTGACCGCCGACTGGTTGTCGGTGTCCATAGGTCGCTCGAGGTGAATGTTTCAAGTCTCAAAATTGATGCCAGTCGAAGACTCAATGCCATTTGAGCGTTATGTTGCCGGTATTTCGCGCGACTCAAGAAGAGATTAAAGTTCCACAAAGGATCGGTAGCTGACGCGCTGCGATCTTGGTCGGTAGACTGTCGCGATTATCAGCGGAGTGTGATGACCGCCGACTCGGCAGCATAGATGTTCGAACGTCCTCGGCTTTATTTTGGTTTCAATCTTTGCAAAATTGATGCCAGGAGTCGAAACAATGGCCAATCCGCCATTTGAGCGTTATCGAGCTTAGTACCACTCGGTATTTCGCGCGCCGCTTCTGTGACGTTCAGACCCATGCTTCTGATCCTCTTAATGGAAACACTGTCCGCATCCTGATGCCAGGTCTCCGTAAGAATAAGAAAGTTCAGATCATGCTCTGCAAAAGGTCCAATATATTATCCACTTTCTTGATGACGGACCGGATGTTCAACAGCCCAGCTCTGAGCTGCCGGGTCGGAAGGTTAGTATGGCGCTCGATTCTCGGACGCACAAGCGACGGTCGCTGCTCTTTGTTGGGTTTAGCTGTCAGTACTGTCGGGTGATTGAGGTGTGGTTGTCGGTGAGACGACCTGACGAGAATAGGTCTTTTCCTTGCACCCCCGACCGCCCTTCCTCCAGGAAGGACGAACAGAAAAAAGATGGTCGAGACGGCGTCGAGTAGCGGGTGAGAGACACGGACCTGGCACGGTTCGACACTCAAGGAGCTCGGTGCGCGTGTAGAAGGGAACTTCCATCAATCCGCATTGACTCAATACCGATTGACAAGGGAAGAGGGCTCGGGTTGAGGCCCTGAATCGCTACCGATCGAACAGCTGTTTGGTAAAGAAAGACGCCTACGTCGCAACAGCGGTCGCCGAATTATATGTGACCATTTGTCCATAAGCAGTATTCACAAATTGTCTAATATAATTAACTTATTACACTTTAAGGTACAGTAATTGTTGGTCAACAAACAGATGTCAGGTTAAATTCGACTGGCGACTATCATGAACTAAACAATGGCGGCGCTTGGCCTCCTGTGGTTCACTTTTTGCAGGTCTTCCATCGGTGCGATTTGATAAACTCCATATGGTTCTTCGTTCGGCAGCCAGGGTGATTGCTGGTGTCACAAGACGTGATCACATACATTTCTTTAATTTATTCCTTCAACGTCACACATTACATAGATCATATTTTTTAAATATAGCCAGTTCAATATGGAATTAAAATTAGAAAAGATAAGCATGAAGAACTTTAACCTTAACTAGTATAGACATAAAACATGACATGAATATGACATGAAGACATAAGGCTACTGAATGGATCAGCAATCCCGAAAGGAAGTAACCAACAAAATTTGTATTGTTATATGAGCTATACTAATAGCGGACATAGGCCTTAACATGACTGATTTGGTGTTTGTTCTAAACTGGCTGCCTTATTCTGCTCGAGTTGAGTTTCGTGTGTTGAGAGCAGTTGCACTCTCTCTTTATGGTGCCACACCATCTTACCTTTCAGAGCTACTCCATCCTCTTAGCTCTATCCCTGGTCGTCCATGTCTTCGGTCCACAACCAATGGTTTCCTCAGTGTGCCCCAAGCACGAACCTCATTGTTCCTGAAACGAGGTTTCGAATAAGTTGGCCCTATCCTTTGAAATGCTTTTGACGTCAGTATGCGTGGCTTAGCAACTCCTAATTCAATGGCCCTCTTTGTGAAACGACTTAAAACATCTCTTTGTCAGTATACAGTAATTTGCTGTGGGAGCGTTTCTGAGTGATTCTACAGAAGAGGCGCTATACAAATATTTTTTGACATGACATTACATTACCCTAGTCACTCGGTTTCGACGCAAAACGAAGTCGTATGTCATCGTAAACAGGGTCGCCGCAGCTCCGCGGGTGTCAGTAAACGTTGGAGAGGTTTTTATCGCAAAACGCCACGAAAGTTCAACAAGACAACACCGAAAAGTAGCAAACTATCAGGCAGGCACAACAGGTGCGGGCGACTAGACAACAGCGCCCCGACCGAAACTACCGAATATATATATATATATATATATATATATATATATATATATATATACATACATCATAGACCACTTAAAGTAAGGACTGACATCTGCCATGCTCGGGTCCGCGAACTTGGGTCCATCCGAGTATTTAACACCATCGCGTCTATAAGATATAACTGGAGTTCGCACAGTGATACAGCTATGAAATTTGCTAGTCACACTCGGCAATGAACACTCTACGCATTTCAAATAACCGGAAGTTGTTGACGTCAATACACTGCAAAATACTTCTTCAGGTGTCGTGTATTTCTACGTTGACGACTATGGACTTCCATTTCTCTCTGTTGTGTGTTGCTTGTATGAGTTCTAATTCTGTAGTTACCCCCTTTACATCAATCAGTAAACTGCTGATATACGTCATTCTTTTTCTTCCTCTCTTCGACTTTTCCAGTAATTACCAGGTTTTCTATACCTTTCTTCCTAATTATATGTCCAAAAAATTGAAGTTGTCTTTTACGTATTGTAGATAGCAATTTTCTTTGTGTACCTGCCATTTCGAGTACTAATTCAGTTGTTTTCTTTTCAGTCAAAGATATTTTCTCAATTTTTCTTAAGAACCACATCTCTGCAGCTTGAAGCTTTTTCTTCATGACTTTAGAGATAGTCCACGTTTCTGCACCATATAACATGACTGGCCAAACATAGCATTCCAGAACTCTAATCCTTGTTTTCATTGTTAAATGTATGTTTGTTAGTATGTGTTTTAAATTCCCAAAGGCTGATTTGGCCAGTCCTATTTTTGCTTTTATGTCTGATTCACTTCTCGCATCAATGGTGAACAAGCTTCCTATAGATATTTGAATGTCATGATTTGTTTAATTTTCTATGTTACTATCGCATTTCGGAATGTCTTTCTTCTTGGATATCATTAGGCAGAATGTTTTATTGATGTTTATTCTTAAACCTTTCTTCTCACTTTCTGTATTTACTTGATTTAGCAAAATTCACTGATTTTTAAATGATACATCTGTTCTGTTCTTTAGCCATCCTCGATGCGAGTTTGGGTTACACACACACACACACACACACACACACACACACACACACACACACACACACACACACACACACACACACACACACACACACACACACACACACACACACACACACACACACACACACACACACACACACACACACACACACACACACACACACACACACACACACACACACACACATATATATATATATATATATATATATATATATATATATATATATATATATATATATATATATATATATATATATATAGTGCCTAGGACAGGATTTTGAGGCCGAGGGCCACAAATAACAACCCGCCGGAACGAATTTTCAGCAGGGGGTGCAGATTTTCTCCAGGCAAAAGCAGTAGAGTCATTTCACACTTTTTGGAGTGAGATATTTTTTGAAAATTTTTGCAAATTTTTTGCAATTTTTGGGCAGATTTTAACAAATTTCGGCAATTTTTGGGCAATTTTATAAATTTTTGGCAATTTTTGGGTCAGTTTTATCAAGTGTTGGCAATTTTTAGGCCAATTTTAGCTGGAAGGGGGTGCAGAAAGGGTGCAGACCATCTTCTCTCCGTAGTTCCGAGGCCCTTTATCAAGTGAGGCCTGGGGCCAAATGGCCCCGGTGGCCCCTGTCCTAGGCCCTATATATATATATATATATATATATATATATATATATATATATATATCGCAATATTATTGCCAATAATATAGTCCAGTGGTGAAGCCGGGGTTCCGAAATAAGGGGAATATGTAGAATTTCGAGAAAACAAGGCTCGTCAAGAAGTTATTCACAAATTTATGTATTCTCTTCGATCATGTTATCTGAACTCCTGAAATTTTCTCAACGGTCTTGCTTAAATCTCACGAATAGGGGACCGCCCCCATTGCGACTACGCCAATAGTCAAATATAGTCAAATTGTTGCCTGGAAGTGATCATCGTTTTATTCTCACAGTTATTAGCCGGTACTGAATCTAGGAACAGAGATGGTCATGGTTGAGTTAACTAATGGGTTGGGTTGGTTTGATTTAGGTTGGTTGGGTTGGGTCAGACGTTTTCATATTGATGATGGGTTGGGTAAGGTCAGAAAGTAAATCATGATGAAAGAAATTGCAATGTATTACGGTGGGTTCGGTTGGTTTGGGTTAAGTGACCCTATTGCCAGCATGGGTTGTATTTTGTTGGGTTGGAGATTTGATGGGTTGGGTTCTCAAAAATTGACCCATGATCATCTCTGCCAGTACCCGAGAATTAGGAGGTACCGTCGTTTATAGATCGAGAAAAACGCACTAAGCGTTAGAGACAATGACATTTTCTGCTCTTGTCGAAACATTGTGGGCGAAAAATGTGAGGGCTTCTATTCTGGAAATTGGCTATGCCACAACATTCTTGAGACAACTGAATTCAGAAGTTTGTGTATATACGAGACGATACCCCCTAATTCTCGGATCCTGGCTACTCCCCGACACACACATGCACACACACACACACACACTTATATATGTCTTTGGCGTAGCCGCGGAGGCCGGCCCCCTATTCGGAGCGAGACCGGTAGTGAGATTCGCCCAAAACCAATGAATAGTTCAAGGCTATTTAGGGGTAGTATTAGATCGAGGAAATCACACATAGCGTCGGAGACGATGATCTTTTTGGCTCGTCAAAACATTTAGGGGGCACTGGGTGGCCAGGCACTCAATTGGGGCACGGGCCCCCGGACCGCTCCTGTGGAGCCGCCACTGCTCCCTGGGTTCAATACTAGCTGCTAAATTAGAGAATAAACCGAGGATAAGCTCCAAACAACCATTTAATATATCATCGGCGTAGCCACGGGGGACCGGCCCCCTATTCTGGCAGGGACCCAGCCATTGGATTTGAGCAAGACCGCTGAGAAATGTCGGGAAGGGTACGTAACATGATCGAAAAGAATACATGAATTTGCGAATAACTTCCTGGCGAGCCTTGTTTCTCCAGAAATTCTACATACCCTCTATTTTTGAACCCTGACTACGCCACTGGAATATATTACTGGCAATAATATTGCAATCCTACTCGATGCATATAGTCCCCTAAAGCCGAATTCTTGCTCATTAGATTCCGATGCTAATTACTATATATTCAGGCTAGATCAGCAGCATCCAATATATGCGAAAGACATTGATTTTAACATGATTTATATATCGTTTTAAAATCAATGTATTTTGAAGTGTCATGACGTCATCAACTTCCGGTCACTTCAATTGCAACTTCGGTCACCTCAATTGCGTAGAGTGCTCATTTCCGAATGTAACTACCAAATTTCATAGCTGTATCACTGTGCAGACTCCATTTACAGCAGGTAATGGATGCTATTGTGTTAGAGACAATGGACCCAAGTTTGCGGACCCGAGATTGGCTGACGTCAGTCCTTAATTTAAGAGGTCTATGATATGTATGTATGTATGTATGTCCGTTTTCTTAAGCAGGGCGATATTTTGCATTTTCGTCGTTCTTCCATGGTTTCTTCCACCCAGTTGTTGGCTTTATGCACGGATTAGGCCTTGTGAATCTGATTTTAATATCTTTGTGTTCGCTTCTGTCGTATTTTGTGCGTTTTTTTAATGTTTTGTTTCCGTTTTCGGGTATGTTTGGTTTAGTTCCATGCCCCACCCCATTAGGCTCTAGAAATCCCGCTAGCACGCACCTGAGCGCACGCTTTGCCTTCGCACTGTTTACGCGGTCAACCCTGATGGAGCCAAGGCCTAGTCAGCTATCCCAGAAACGCTCGGGGGCTCTGCGATGTATGCAGGACGGTTAGGCGACTCCACTGCGGTGACGGCAAAGTGCACCTCCACGGGCCTCACTTCAACCCCTCCCGGATCTAACTAATGCGGCGAAAGAAAAATGCGGCGATCCCATGAACCGGCAGAACTAAACAATTCACATTCATACCAAAAGCTGTTCGGATTTGTAAAAAGCACCGACAAAATTTCTGTATATATAATTTAATTTATTAGACATTTTTATTTCTTAGATTAGTTTATAATATTTGTTACTACCACCAAGATGTGCACTGATTGACTGATATATATATATATATATATATATATATATATATATATATATATATATATATGTGTGTGTGTGTGTGTGTGTGTGTGTGTGTGTGTGTGTGTGTGTGTGTGTGTGTGTGTGTGTGTGTGTGTGTGTGTGTGTGTGGCACAAAATCATAATGTGAACGAAAAATGTTGACAATTTTTCTTTAATTCAGCATATTCTACCAGGAAATTTCACTAGTTTTTCCTCATCAGGTTTCCATGATGACAACATTTTTGTTTGTTCGAGTCAAAAATATTATTATTATTGTTATTGTTTAAGCGCATAGCCTTTCGGCCGTTGCGATTGTACGCCACAACTGCCTATTTTTAGCACATTGGAAGGCTTCGGACACCGGTAATCCACAGTCCCCATGGATTTGTGAAGCCAAGTGATTGGTGGTCTGCCTCGTGGACGATTCCATCCTGAAACCCTAATGTTTCTGTCTCGAAGTCGCGTTGCTAGTTGAAGTGCAGCTGAGGCAGGCACTGCTGGTGAGAGTCTTGCGACGCGCCCAAAGAGGCCGAGACGTCGACGACGAACAATGGCTTGTGCAGTCTCTGGTCCAGAGCGCTTGTATACTTCATCGTTGCATATGAAGTCAAACCATCTATAACATTAAAATCGTTATCTGTATGTCTGTTGCCTTCGAGCGTTCTGATTGGTTGGCTGTGTGAGCGTTCTGATTGGTTGCGTTCGAGCGTTCTGATTGTTTGGCTGTGTGAGCGTTCTGATTGGTTGGCTGAGTGAGCGTTCTGATTGGTCGTTCTGGAATTGGAATTGGATTGGTCGTTGCCTCGAGCGAAGCGAAGCGACGCGAAGCGAAGCTCGCAGCGAGCGAAGCTCGCCTCATGCGAGCGAAGCTCGCGCGAGCGAAGCGAGCCTTCGAGTTCTAGTCTAATATTAAGGATTCTACGTTGAGCCTTAGTGTGAAAAGCTTCGTCTTTTCCACTCTTGACCAGTCATCGTTTAGGTCTCACTTCCATATAAGAGTGTTTGAGAGTACAAGACATGCGTACGTCCGAAATTGTGCAGGCTCAATCGACGTTGCTGCCATATTCGGTTCAGGCGTGCATGACAGATGAAGCAATGCCTATGCGACGGATAGACTCATCATGTGAATTGGCCATACTACACCTATTTGATCCAAGGTAATCAAAACTTTAAACTGAGTCTACAGTTTCGGAACCAATGAGGATTGGTTCCCCTGCAAAACCAGAGCACCAGACCCAAGGTTTTGAACTTTGGTCTTCGTCCATGAAACATGAAGACAAAATTTAGAGGGCACACATTCCATTTTCTCCACAGTATTTTTAAATTTATCACGACTTTCTTCACATAGGATTGCATCATCGGCGTAGTCGAGATCTGTGAAATGTTGATCACCAAGCTGAATGCCCATATTACCTGTTGTTACCCAGTTCATTATATAATCCATCGCACAGCAGAAGAGAGCTGGTGCTAAAACACATTCTTGTCTAACGCCCAAAGATGTGTAGAATCTGGTAGAGAACCGGTTACCAAGACGAACTATACTAGTTGTGCCATGATGATGCCATTGTTCCTGAATTAGATCAAGCAGCACTTTTGGCACACTGATGCCACAGGGAAGCTCTGTGGGAGGCGCTAAGTGCCTTCCACAGAGCTTCCCTGTCCACAGAATCAAATGCTGCTTTAAGATCTATATATGCAACATTCAATGGTTTAGAAAACTCTCGATGGATTTCTGAAAGAAGTCGTAGGGCGAGGATGGCATCATGTGTAGACCTACCACTCGTAAAACCAGACTGCTGTGGCCGACGAACTTTGTCTAGAAGCTGCTGTAACCTTGCCAACAGCACCTGAGTAAATACCTTTCCAGGTACTGAGAGAAGCGTGGTGGGACGGTAGTTTTTGCACTCGTTAAGGGCACCTTTTTGCCTTTATACAGTTAAACAGTTATACCATCTTTCCAGGCTGAAGGTATTTTTCCAGGTCGCCAGACACGTTGAATGATGGAATGCAGTGATACACTAACAGGCTCAACTGCGCACTTCAGTCCATCAGCGCCAGAAGCTTTTCCGTTTTAAAGACGTTTTATGGCATTTCTGACTTCGGCAAGCGTAGGCTCATCTGTGACTACGCAAGGATCAGAGGTTGCATTCATTTCAGCTTCATCCAGCTCTTGAAAGAAGCTCCAGTTCGATGGTTTAGAGCCTCTTCATGGTGCTCAACCCATCTGGAGAGAATGGTTTCTTCTGAGTCACAGGGCGATCATTCAATGTCCTGGCGATCATTCAATGCACAGTTATCGTTATTCTTCGGCCACCCACATAGTTTCTTTATGTTACGGAAAGCAGGGCGATAATCATTTCGAGCAAGACTCTGTTCAATCTCATCAGCAATGCCGTTATAACAAAGTTCACGATCACGACTTGCCAGGCTATTGAACTGACGTTTAAGGCAATTGCGTTCTTTATGGTCACCACTTTGTCGAGCTGCTGCCCTTTTGGATAAGACATTATACGTTTCATCAGACATCCATTGAGAACGATTATGGTGTTTATAACCAACGACTTTCTCAGCTGATGAGCAGATGGTATAGCTGAAGGTAGACCAGACATCTTCTACGTTATCGGATAGGTCAAGTGAGAGCAGCAAACCTGTTGTTTACTGTACATCTAATGCGAATTTCTCAGATAGATCCTTGCTATGAAGTAGTGTCTCGACATCAATTTTTCAGAATGGTAAGTCTTACCAGGCTTGCCAGGCTATTGAACTGACGTTTAAGGCAATTGCGTTCTTTATGGTCACCAGATAGATCCTTGCTATGAAGTAGTGTCTCGACATCAATTTTTTTCAGAATTTTAAGTCTTGCCAGACTTGCCAAGCTATTGAACTGATAAAATTTAATCTTCATCGAAGTCACCACAAGATTATGATCAGCATTTGCTGCACATTCAGCACTTCCCTACAGAATTTAAACGATCTTCGGTCACGAACAATTATGTGGTCAATTTCCTTTCGAGTCCGGCCATCATGTGAATACCAAATCATACGGTGAAGGGGACGACTTTTAAACCACGAACCAAGGACTGAGAGTCCATTAGCTGCGCACCATGTTATGAAACAAACTGTGTTGTCATCAGGTGTACCAGATCCATAAGGACCAATGGCAGACTCAAATCCTGAGCGTTGCTGAATTCGTATCACCAAGTACCACCAAGTCGTCATGGGGAGAAACAGTTCTGACTGCAGTATCAAGCTGACCGTAAAATGTGTCCTTTACTTTTAGGGGCCGGAAGATGGCAGGGTGGGTTACGTGCTGGAGCGTCAGGCTGACGGAGCGGATTCAAGCCCCGTTAGTGCCCCTAGTGGCTTTCACACAGGCAGTAGTGCCTCCTAAGCCACTTTAAATCATGCTAAGTTCATGCTAAGTTACTGTATCATCTGCAACCTCGGTAGGAGCATAAACGACTATAATAGTGAGAAATCCATGTTGATGTTGCAAACGTGCTTTCAGGAGACGGTCAGACAACGGAGACCAAGATTTTAAAGCATGTTTAGCTGTTCCACGAAGCAGTAGCGCAACGCCACCAATATGTGTTACGCCACCTGAATGAAGTAGAAGAGCATCCTCTACAGCGTGTGATCCTGCATTGAGCAGCCGTGCTTCTGTAAAACCAGCAATAGAGATGTTAAGTCTTGTCATTTGACGTGAAATTGCCACTTGGTGACCAGGTCGATGAAGAGTTGAAACATTACGTGTGGCAAGACGAACGGAGTGACTATGAATATTCCATAAGGAATTTTTATCTGAAGACCTGTATCTATCCGATCACACACGTTTCGAGAGGAGCTTTGGTGTGTGGTCATCATAAATGCATTTGATGGTCCGATCAGAGATCCTAAAGCTTCTTTGTGCAGGGCTTTAACCCTGGTGCTAGTATTTGACCAAGACCTTGCATAGTAGCCAGGTGTCCCTCCGCAAGTACTCACATAGCTGGGCTGCTGCCCCAACCCTGCGTCATTTGTTTAAAGTAGGTTTCTCCTAGGACGGTTACCTACCAAGGCTAACGAGCCTGCCCTGCCCGGGATAGTAGAGGAGAAATTAACAGTTAGCATAGACAACAGGAGAGAAAAAATGATACAACGATGCCAGGCTGAGATTGTCCAGGAAAGTAAAAATTTTGAGAAAGATCGAGTTGTCCTTCAGCTCATGCAGCGAATCACAAGCTCAGCATGAGGAGAATTGTGCAGCCGATGTTAGTGTGGAGTGAAATAATTTAATTTAATAGAAAAAAGCCAAACTGAGAAAAGGCCTGGAGTTCAATTACAGTCAATAACGGCTCTTCTTCTTCTAGCGAATGCTTTCTTTCTCAGCCATTCAACGGCATCAGGTTGAGCCTGGTGCAGGGTCTCGAGTCCTCCTTCGAATCTGGTGAGGTGGCAGTCATTGACTATGTGGTTCATAGTCTGTCTGATGCCGCAAGGGCAATTCGGGTCATCTCTGGCTCCCCAACGGTTAAGCATAGCGGCGCATCGGCCATGGCCTGTTCGATAGCGATTGAGGTGGACCCAATCATAGCGCACTAGGTCAAAGCCGTGTTGGCGCTTGCAGGGGTCTGTGATGAGGTGTTTGTTCTTGATCTCAGCAGACTGCCAACTCTGCTTCCATGAGTCCGGAACAGAGAAGTGCAGTATAGGCGCAGGAAACCAGATTGGATGACGAGACGTCAGACGTTGAGCAGGATGGTCAAAGATGTCCGCGTGTATTGGTAGGTCTGGTCGGGCATTAATGTGGGCAGTGAGCTTGGATGTTGCGGCTTCACGACGGATAGCTGGCGGGGCGATGTTGCTAAGGACTGGCAACCAGTGAGCCGGGGTAGAATGGATGGTTCCAGAGATTGTCCTCATGGAGGAATTCAGTTTGGAGTCGACCAAATGGACGTGGGGGCTTCGGCACCATACTGGGGCACAGTATTCTGCAGCAGAGTAGCATAGTGCCAGTGCTGATGTTCTTAATGTAGAAGCGCTTGCTCCCCACGTAGAGCCGGCCAGTCTTGCAATGATGTTGTTCCTCGAGCCCACCTTTACCGCAGTTTTTATGAGATGCTCATGGAATGACAATAACGGTTATGAGCGATGATAAGTTAAGCTAATTCTAGTCACATCTTGTCAGACTGAACAATAAATAGAGTTTGCAAACCAATATTTGGTTCATTATTTACTCCCTGTTACTTCTGTATGTACAGGAGCTGATGTTGTAATATAGTATAGTGGTCAGGGTTATGAGCAAGGCATGATAAGATGATTTTAAGCCTAGTCAGAGTTATAAGGTTATTTGTAGTATAGTCAGAATGGAAAGTTATAAGTTAAACGATTATATTAAAATCAGATCAAAATAGTAAACGAAAATATACCACCATAAACCTCGGAAAACGACTTAAAAGTTGAGTCAAATTTTAAACATTCGCAAGAACAATAAAGAAATTTCTTGAGTTAAAAACAAATTAAACGGAACAAAATTTCAAAGCGTCTAGTCTCTGTTCAGATAATGAATAATGCTAATCCGGGACAGGATAAATAAGCATCGAATAAGCTAAATATAAAAAGACACTAATTCGAAGATGACAGAGAATTCGAAATGTGTGTATGTATTCATTTCAGTCAACGCAGAGTGAGTGGCAAACCATATTCTATATTGCTGCTGGAATCTACTTCATAGGAGCAGTTTTCTTTTGCATTTTCGCCGAAGGTGAACCACAGTCGTGGGCAACTTTAAATGCCACAACTCTGGAACTTGTCACTTTGTCAAAAGTTAGCAGCATAGAATTGTCTAAACAAATGCCGACCGAAACTGCTTGATGTCGAACAATATAATAAGAGACGCGTTAGCAATACAACATTTATTGACTATTATCTTAAATTCTGTGCAATGATTTAGTTACATCTTGTCAGACTGAACAATAAATAGAGTTTGCAAACCAATATTTGGTTCATTATTTACTCCCTGTTACTTCTGTATGTACAGGAGCTGATGTTGTAATATAGTATAGTGGTCAGGGTTATGAGCAAGGTATGATAAGATGATTTTAAGCCTAGTCAGAGTTATAAGGTTATTTGTAGTATAGTCAGAATGGAAAGTTATAAGTTAAAAGATTAATTAGTCACTTTTAATTAATCACTCTCATTAGGAACTGAGATTATGTCGAGCTTAAATTACTTAGGTGCATATGTGGCGACCATGTGCCACAGAATGTGCCACAGATAGCGATAGCAGTATTTATTATTATTATTATTATTATTATTATTATTATTATTATTATTATTATTATTATTATTATTATTATTATTATTATTATTATTTATTTATTTCCTAATTATTATTAAAGATTGTTTAACTGCATAAACTTGTCAGATAATAATTTAATCTAATTAATTAGCGTTTGCAAATAATGTATTTTGTACTAATTTTATTTAATTAATAAAGTTTTAATTCATGTAAAACGGACAGAGCACGCCCTAGGCTAAGACGCTAAGGCTTCGGTAAAATTATTAGAATCGCCACGCCCGCCCAAAGACCGAGAGATAGGTTATAGAAACCGGCAACGATTATAGGTTCCCGGGAGAGCCTTCGGTCTTCAGCGACTAGAGAGTTCGGCCGCTGAAAGATCGTCACATGTTTGACAGAGGCTGCGCGGAGACGGCGGCTGGCTGGCCGCTGACGAATGGAACAGGCGGTTGGAGCGATGGAAAGAAGGAGAGAGAACGGCAGCGGTCGACCGGCTGTGTAGTCGATGCGTTCGCCTAAAGACCGACGTCCGGTTACCAGAGGTGATTAGCGAAGGGTTGGGCCGTAGACGGGGTCGCTTACCACCGCTAACGACGACACCGTTGCCTGGGTTCCCTAGTTTCACGGCACCTAAACGGACGTGGCTCAACAGTTCAAAATTTCGCCTAAAGACCGGTGTAGCATATTATAATGACCCCATATAATAATAACTCCCCCATCATTATTATATATATAATAAAGACTCCCCCTCATTATTATATATATATAATAATAACTCTCTCTATATTATAATAACTCCTCAGAAGAAGTAGGCCTAAAAATTGACCAAAATAACCCCAATTTATAAAAATGTCTCTAAAATGGTTATGTAAAATTATAGACCCATTTCCAATCTCCCAGTTTTCCTAAAATTCCTGAAAGGGCAATGCTTACCAGAATGTTAAACTACTTCGATGCAATTAATATGCTATCCACTGATCAATATGGTTTCAGCCCTATTTCTCCACTTAAATGCCAATAATGAATTTAATTGATATCAAAACAACAAATTTTTAATCCCACAAGCACACTTTTGGAACAATCCTCGATATAAAAAAAGCCTGTGGTGCTCTAGACCATGGTATCTCAGCTGGCTTCTGAAAAACTAAGGGAGTTATTATAATATAGAGAGTTATTATATATATATATATATAATAATGAAGGGAGTCTTTATTATATATATAATAATGATGGGGGAGTTATTATTATATGGGAGTCATTATAATATACTATACCGGCGCCCGAGGAGCAGAACCTGACGGCGATGCGCGTCGCCGGCGGCGAGGGCCTTTCGCCGCTGCCGACGACGCTAGGGGAGTGGGTCCGAAGTTAAACTTTCTGACGGATAAAACGCATAGATAGGGACATTAGGGGGAGCGCCCTCAAGGGCTGGTTCTAAAAATCGAAAATCTCCGAAATATGAAAATTGATGCAGTACGCGTCAATAGGAGGACGCAGGCGGCTGTTGTAACTAAAGTTCGCTTGAGACGCACGCCCAGCTGGCAGGAGCTATTGCCGCGTCGTTTAACCGTAGACTAAGCCCCTGATCACCGCTAAGGAAAACGTTCTTAAACAGGTCCCTACTTTTTCCTATTGGCGGCAACTATGCGAAAATACAGACAACTGACGAAAAATCCGCCTAAGTGTCCGTCAAAAAGTTTCAAAACTCTAAAAATTTCAGTCATGAATATGAGATCTTCTTTTCGTGGTCGCTCCGCTTATATTGTGAGGCGATAGAGTAAAGAAAGCACAGCGATTGAAAGCGAGTATTTGGATCCCGTTTAAAGTGCTAAAGCTTATCGTTTCATATTGACGTATCAAAGACTATTGATTGCATTTCTTGTGCGCTAGTTTTGTGGCTGCCGGAATGCGTCTAGTCAACGCGTCTTTGTCCGTGTTACCAGTGTTGCCACTGTAGCCATTGTTGTCATTGTTGCTTGGTTTATTAATAAATAAAAATAAACCAATAAAGACAAGTTGTGTTCGTGTCTTTGGAAGTCGCTGTTACGCCGGAGTCTCAGCGCACTATCAGTGAAGGTGAGCCTTGGCTGTGATGAACATCGCCTACCTGAGGTCACGTTAGTGTCCAGGAGGTCAATTCTGAGCCAAGGGAGGAGACAGACGCCCGCCTGTCGTAAAGGCGCGGGGAGACCGTTTGGGTGAATCGACGGCCAAGGAAAAGAATGAACCGCCGTCCATTCAGGCACGGATAAAACCTCGGGTTTGGTGAACTCGTTGAGGAAGCTAATAGACGCCGCTGCCCGTCTAGAAGCGAGTGCAGAAATTTCCAAGCGTGCTAAGAAGCCTCAACAACGCCGCCTGTCTGTAAGACAGCGGAAGACGGTTAGAATACCGAGAATGAAGAGACGTGAGACCAAGTCGAGGCCGGAGACCAGGAATACATATCGAAATCGCTTAAGGCGCCGAGACCAAGCTGTGGCCAGCGATAAGAGGCATGATTTAAAAGGTCTTTCGGACGAGGCAGGGGCCGGAACGGATAGAGAATCAGAGGAGGAAAATGAGAACCCTACCTTGAGAAACGGCCGTCCTCAGTGTGCGGCCTGCCCGGCAGCCGCGGATGTCGGAGAACCGAAAAGGGAAACAGACGCCGCCAATCAGGCAGAGTCGGCGGCTGATGGCGATCGGGAAATCATTACTCTCCGCAAAACCCACAACCTAACACTAACCCTAGGATACTGTAATTCAAAGCTTAAGTAAGATAACCATTACTCTCAGCAAAACTCATAACCTAACACTAACCCTAGGATACTGTAATGCAAAGCGTAAGTAAGATAACCATTGCATTGATATCACATACAAGCAAAGTCATGCTTCGAGTAATACTGAATAGAATTGACAAAAAGATGGAGGACGAAGTGGCAGAAGAACAAGCTGGTTTTAGGAAAGGGAGAGGGACTAGAGATCAAATAACCAATCTCAGAATTCTTATGGAAAAAGCAAAAGAATATCAACAACCATTGTACATGTGCTTTATAGATTATACAAAAGCCTTTGATTCTATCTCTCATGAAAAGCTCTGGTATGTCATGCTAGATATGGGATTTCCAGCACATCTAGTACATCTTCTAATGAATTTGTATAAAAATCAAAAAGGAGCAATAAAAATCAATGACATAATAACAGACTGGTTTAGAATTAGAAAAGGTGTTAGGCAAGGCTGCATATTATCACCATTTCTATTTAACATCATATCAGAAATGATAATGAGAAATGCATTGCATGGATTTAAAGGAGGGGTCAAATTAGGAGGAAAAACATTCAACAATTTGAGATATGCTGATGATATAATCCTAATAGCAACATCAGAAGAAGAATTACAGCAACTGGTTGACAGAATAAGTTTGGAAAGTAAAAAATATGGCCTACACCTTAATGAAACTAAAACAAAAGTAATGACAACAAATGGAAAGAAAATTAAGATTACTGTTAATGAAAAGAATCTTGAACAGGTGGACAAATTCACATATCTAGGAGCAATAATCAGCAGTAATGGAAATCTTGAAGAAGAAATAAACTCACGATTAGGAAAAGGCAGAGAAGTAATGAGGAAATAAAAACTGTCTGGAAAAGCAACAAAATCAGCATGAAAAACAAAAGGAAGATTAATGGAATGTATGGCATGGAGTGTAGCAACTTATGGATGTGAAAGCTGGACCATCAAAAAGAAAATAAGACAAAGACTAGATGCCTTCGAAATGTTCTCTCTCAGAACAATGCAAAGAATATCATGGACAGAAAAACAAACAAATGAAGAAGTCATGAAAAAAGCAAATACCAAACGAAAACTCTTTAACATCTGCCAAAGAAGAAAACTGAGTTATTTTGGTCATATACAAAGAAACAACAAAGATAGCCTACAGCAAACAATACAACAAGGTATCATGCCAGGAAAAAGAAAAAGAGGTCGGCCGAACAGAAGATGGGTGGACGACATAGAAGAATGGACTGGAATGGCTATAACAACAGCAATCAAAGCATCAAAAGAAAGAACTACCTGGAAATGCCTGATTCATGACGTCACCTCATCTTCAACTAATGAAGGAAAGAGGAAATGATGATGATGATGATGAAGTAAGATAATCGTTACGTTGTAGAAGGTGTAAGATACGGACAGGTTTTACAATTTTTGATTGGCATTTTTAATGATTATTTTATCATTATTTCTTAAGTACGTAATAGCCTTTTTGCCCTGCCACGAAATGTTAGGTTTTACGTTTTTCAAGTAATAGAAATTGTTTTTCAATTCGTATTGTCTAACGGTTCGTTCTGTGTTTTCTCTAAGGGTTTTTATGAGTTGTACGGTGTCCTTTGAAATGAGATATTCGCTGGGTGTCCAGGTGCAAATTGTGTGTAAATTGGCGCTTTGCGGAGTCTATTGGTCCGTCTTTGTCTTTGAAAAAGTCCCGAAGCATCAGAGATCTGGTCAGGCGGTCTAGCGAGGTGTGTATTGACTGGGCCGAGACTCGAGAGATAGAAGGCACGAAGGAAAGACCAAGTTTGAGAGTTTCGGTTTCGGTTTCTGTCAGAACCAGACCGGAAAGATTAAGAATGTTATTGTTGATTGCAGTGTTAGGTAGTAATAGTCCACCTGATGTGCCTTGATTAGGATGAGGCGCTATTAGTTTTTTGGGTTGATAACCGATAGAATTTTAGTCCATGCCTTTTTAGTAGTGTCTTCTGTGTAGTGGATGCCGTCCGGTCCAGTTGTGACATCGTGTGGAGGAAGCGGGACGATGTAGCTTTCACCGTGGTCCGTGGGAGTCGTTCGTTGACTGTCCGGAGTGCTTGCTGTTCCGTCGCTGGCAGGTGTGGGGGGATCGACACTCCCATCGTAAAGATCCTCGCCGGAGACCCGTTCGTAGCGGTTCGAAGGGTGCGAACGTACTTGGCAATTGAAGAGTCCAGGTGGGATCGATGGTTGATTCCCACGCTGGTGACGATGTTGACTGGAGCGTCGGTTCCCAGCTCTTCCATCAGCTTGGAGACGTGGTCGATCTTTGCCCCGGAGAATACCTCTAGCTTCCTCCTCCTTCATCAGCTTCATGTTGCTGTCGCTGATGACGAGTGTTCTTGTTTCTGGAAGCAGTTTAATCTTCCAAAAGTGTTTTGCTTGCCCGCTGTGCCTATTTATTCGTTTGATGGTATTTGCCTTAGTTGTATGGGCCGACATATGTTCTATTTGTCTTACCGCTTCCGTGTCTTCGTCGTCGTCGTTGTCGTCGTCGTCGACCACTGCCGGCGTCAGAACGTCGAAACGGTTCGACGTCTCTAGCACCGGCGACACTACAACCTTCCATTTCTTAGCCGGATTTGAAGGCGTGATATAAGAAAAAGAAGAAGAAGATGTAGAAGAAGAAGAAGAAGAAGAAAGAAGTAGTAGTAGTAGTAGTAGTAGTAGTAGTAGTAGTAGTAGTAGTAGTAGTAGTAGTAGTAGTAGTAGTAGTAGTAGTAGTAGTAGTAGTAATACCTGGCTGTGGTGGATCGATGGAAGAGGTACCTGGCTGTGGAGGATTGGGTCGTGGCTGGACGGAGCGATACGCCTCGTCCAGTTCCCGCTCGATGATGGCGCCCGGAATTTTCTTCCCCAATCTATCGGACAACCAGTTGAAAGCCATATCTTTCGCCTGGTCTCCATCCTCCGGATTGCATTTTCTGAGGCAATGCAGATGATGTAGTTGTCGTTCTCTGAGATGATTGAATATAGCTGTTCTTACCTCCTCTCCAGGCAGACGATAGGGCTTCCTGTACCTCTGTCGTGGGATCCGCCGGTCTGATCATGTTGATCAGGCTGTTGAACTGGCGCTGGAGGCTCAGTGACAGATCGTGCTCCCAATGGCCCATCTGGTGGTTGAGTTGGACCACTTTGTAGAGGTTCTTCGTCATATCCGCGAAATCCGGGTTGTTCGATCGCTCCTTCGGTTGATGTTGTTGCTGCTGTTGTTGTTGTTTTGGCCTGGACCGGTCTCGTTCGTGGGTGATTTCCGTTGGTCGGTTCGCTCCGTGACGTCATCGTGTGTTGGAGGCCCTCCACCTTCGTTAATCACCCCTCCAGCGATTCGAACGCTTTCAGGCGACGGTCCAATTTATCGCTTGTAGTATCTACAACGCTGTTAGTGTTGTTAGATACCGCGTCCCTGTATGTGTAGTTTGCCTGGACATGACGAGGTGTTTGATTGTATGTTTGTCTCTTTTGGCTTCTACCCCTCCCATAGAAATTGCTGTTGTTGTTGCGTCTATACGAAACTGCCCCACGATGCATTGTGTTAATATGAATAATCTAAGTATGAAAATGCAACTAGATTTTTAGTGATCTAAATTATTCTATGAAAAGCACAAAAATACAAGTAGTTTTGAAAATTATTTATTATAAAAAAAGAAAATAGCACTGGATGGATGGATGGATGGATGTATGTATGTATGAATGGATGGATGGATAGATGGTACGGATGGATGGATGCTTGGATGGATGGATGGATGGATGGATGGATGGATGGATGGATGGGTGGATGGATGGATGAGTGGATGATTAACATACTTACGTTTTGCATGACAGTATCTTAGGGTTAGTGTTAGGTTATGGGTTTTGATGAGAGTAATGAGTATCTTACTTACCCTTTGCATTACAGTATCCTAGGGTTAGTGTTAGGTTATGGGTTTTGCTGAGAGTAATGAATATCTTACTTATGCATTACAGTATCCAATATTTAGAATATATAAAATATATAGAATAGATAGATAGACGGATTGATTGATAGATGGATGGATGTAATGAATGAACGAGCGAATGAATAATGAGTGAATGAAAAAGTTCTGAGAACTTGTGCACGGGCACAATCTTCCAATTTGTCTTTTTTCAACGGCGTCTGTAGTCATTAATTGAATTGATTCCGTACGGTGTATAGGTCATTAGTTCCTTAACCCAGTATGTTTCTCTAGTTAGGCCAGCGGTTCTCAACTTGTGGGTCGCGACCCCTATGGGGGTCGATTGACGATTTGCCAGGGGTAGTCTGAGACCATTACAAATATGGCGTTGCGTATTTTCTGATGTGCAAAACTTCGAATTGGACAAGATTTCCACATTGTTAGTTACTAGATTTGTAAAATTGTGATTGTCACTCAATGATAGACATTGCAGACAATTGAATCAGAATGATTTAAAATATTTTTATTGTCGTAGCATTATTATTTGTAACACTCTACATTTTGAACACAAAATAATTTTACGGCTGGGGTCGCCACATCATAAGGAATTTAATTAAAAGGGTCGCGGCACTATAAAGGTTGAGAACCGCTGCTCTAGACGGACGAATCAAGCATGATTCTTTTCTCCTCCAGATATACTGTTCCTCCAAAATCTTGAGTTGTGTACTGATTCTGCTCATTTCCATTACTTCATTGTCTGAGTTTACTTAATAACAGCGTGATTTAAAGTGGCTAAAGGCGGCATTATTGCCCGTGTTGAAAGCCACTTGCCTAAAATTTGCGTAAAATTTGACAAAAAGTTTTGGCAAAGAAATTTTCTCGCCCCAAGAAAAGTGTGAGATGACGCTACTGTACTTAATACTACATACCTAACAACAAATGGTTGGCCCCCATGATTAGAAGCTGCCACCCCAACTGCCCCCCTTGCCAAATCCTGAAGCCGCCACTGGCCGCGACCCTTTTAATTTAATTCCCCGTGATGTGGCGACTCTCCAACGGTAAAATTATTTTCGTTCACAATGTAAACTGCTAAAAGTAATAATGCTACGAGAATCAAAATGTTCGAAATCGTTATTATTCAATTGTCTCCATGTCTATCCTTGAATTACAATTATAGTAAAACAACTAGTACGTCGTAACTACCACTGAGGAAATTTTGTACAATAACAAGACAAGAGACAACCTAATATTTCTGAAGGTCTCGGGCGACCCCTGGCAAATCGTCATTCGACCCCCTTGGGGGTCGCGACCCACAGGTTGAGAACCGCTGTACTACAACAATGAAGTTGTATTGAATATGCAATTCATAATTTCAAGGTTTGTCAATTGATTTTTCTGGCATCTCGGTCTCTGTAAGAAATGGGCTTGCCCATTTTTGAACATCGCCCTCGGCGAAGATGCCAAATATAAGAGCACCAACACAATAGACTGCAAAGGTGATATAGAAAACGATCTGCCATTCTTCTTGAGTGGACTAGAAAATCAAACATCCAATGTAATGATCGCATCGCAGTGGACATCATCATCATCGTCGTCGCTGTCGCCATCATCATCATCATCATCATCATCATCATCATCATCATCATCATCATCATCATCATCATCATCATCATCATCATCATCATCATCATCATCATCATCATCATCATCATCATCATCATCATCATCATCATCATCATCATCATCATCATCATCATCATCATCATCATCATCATCATCATAGGCTCTAGCTTTTATTGAGAACGAAATAACTAACAACAACTTACGTTGCGTGTAACTATTTTCACAACGTAGGGAGCGACGAAACCTGGTATTGTTGCCATGGTATTTAATATACCAAAAAGAACACCAGCAAATGGAGGCGCTATGTCAACGTGATTCACAAGAGCTCCTGTGAAATGCAGTCCATTAAGCCCGACTGTAATTGATAATACTGCCACAGCTAAAGTCGTACGTTGGCATGGCACGTATCCAGTAGCAATAACTAGTAACCCAGGACAAATGGTGCCTAAATGACAATAATCCAATAAAATTATGATTAAAATTGTAAAGCAATTATTTGACTTTATATTTTGTAAAATCATATATACATTAGGGTGTCCCATACGTCAATGGTATAAATTTTTATGCGATAAATGCGGTCTGACCGCATAAAATGGTTAAGTTCATGGAAAAACACTGTGCTGAAATTTTGTTCAAGTAATGAGACATTTAGAGGTTGCTCAAACACTAGAAAGTGTCTTTAACTAGATGTTCATTGCTCACTGCTGATGTTCAGTTTGAATGCATTGCCAAATCCTCATTTTGACCCATTAACAAATGTTTGAGGGCCTGTGGGTATTGTTTTTGACTCTCAGTTATGACCTGTAGCACTGTAGGTACTGCAGCGGTTCTTCATTCCTAGTCAGACTGCCGGAGAACTGCTGAATCAACGCCTCGCTCTGCGTGGTCATTTGTGACTGCAATTTTTCGAATGGTTGAAACAACTGCCTTGTACTCATCGTTACCACTCTGAAGTCGGTAGGCTCAGGAAGATCTGAGTTAATTTGAACTTAGTGAACAATGACCTTGTGTTTTTCATCAAGAAGTCAGCAAGTGACTTGTTTTCCAATGCAGGCAGTGTCATTTCGATGAGTTTGACACGTTTGCGTGGAGAATCCTCACCATCAACTTGACACATAGCTGTAACCATGTTGTTCTTGACATCATTTGGTACATTGCTGTTAAAGAAGGCCAAGACGACCAACTTCTCTGAGAGGTACCACAAGTGATCTGCGAGCTTCCGTGAGATTGTTCAAGAAATTGCTGGATTGACTGATTGGTATGTCAAGAGTGACTTCGTAAGTGTAAGGTCATTAAGAGGGGCTGCAACAGTGAACGGTGCCATGGCCCAAGCTTTTACGTATAGCACGGCATAAAATATACACAGGTCACGCAGACCTTTCTTCTCTCGACCAGTGTGAGCGAACAGTGACCTAAACATCCATATACTTTGAAGGCATAGATGACTTTAGCCATCCAGCGTGACTTGTGCAATAGGCCTACACCAGGTGTGCAGAAATGCCATTCATGAAGTGGTGAAACACAGAGAAAAATGAGTTATTTCCATCAGCTTACGGTAATCATCTCGTGGTTGAGCCTCCGTCAGAGCTGATAATAAGAAACTCACTAATTTGTCTTAGCTGCTGGATATAGAGCCTATGAGACGCAGCTACCACATCAGTCGACGAATCCTCAAATCGATCTTGATTAATGTGGGACCAATTGGATTGAAATCTTTTAAAGAGAAGGATTTCAGGTGCTGAAGATTAACCCATTGCCTCAATGAAAGCAGCGCCAGTGTCCAGTTCCAATATATTGGTGTTGACTTGCTAAGTGCAGAAGATCACGCCCAAGCAACTGTTCTAGTATTGCACAAGTTCTTAATACAAGACGTTGTTGCTGCTTGTCGTATCAAGGCACAATCCTTGCACGTTGTCAACAATTTGCCACGAATTGAGTGCTTCAAAGACAGCATTTGCTTGTGCAATTCCAGTTCCTGCATGAATTTTTGGTGCTGTCATTTTTAGATCCTGTAGAAACTCAGGGATTAACAATATGAGAAATCTGTTTGCAATGAGAGAAAATATAGCTACTGGACAGTTTACAGAATACAAGTTACAACTCTGAAATAAAGAGAAAGGTTCCCTATTGAGGGCTAAACATAGAATATCAGGAAAGGAGTAATTTTTTCTTTCATTTTTGTGACTCTGCAGGGAGGACACTTTTTCCAAAAGACAAAGTCTTAGTCTTGTTTTATAAAATACTACTAGTAGTGAATAAGTCCAGAAAGTTTCATCCCCTAGCTACGATATTTCTGAAGTTACAGAGGTCTGAAGTTGTGAGAAATGTAAGTGGCTGCCGCGAAACGCCAAAAAACGGCCCACCCCAGGTACTATAAAAGTTGAATATCTCAAAAATGACTCAAGAGAGCAGGCTAAAATTTTGCAATCTTTCATATGGATGTTTGGGGAGCATTTGTGGTAAATTTCATATTTTTTTAGATAGTCGAGCTTGAGCCATTGGTTGAATTGACACGGAATGACTCCAAATTTGATGTTTCATGCAAACTTTGACCCATTTGAGCTACCTGTAAACAGTTAAATTTTTTCTTCTAATTTTTTACTCGATGTTTTTATCAGAATGGAACCATTTTCAAAGGTCAGACCTGCTGTTTTTGAAAGTTGGTTTTTAATGGACACCTAATATATATATATATATATATATATATATATATATATATATATATATATATATATATAATTAGACATATAATATAATTAGACATATAATTATATAAATACACATTTACAAAAAGATAAAGGTTCGCCCATACTCGATTTCGAGCGTCGGACCGGCGCTGATCTCCGGTGTCAGGCAAGCAGCGACGCAGACGCAGGTGGCTAACCAGAGTAGTTTGCCATTGCTTTCTTTAGATCCGCGTTTTACCTTCACATCCACAGTTGCTACTCACTTACCACCGCCCTCTAGCGATTGAAGGCTTAGTCGACCTTAGGGGTTCCTGCGGGGTTGAACGCGTTCCGTCAGCGTGACTGTCTAGCGTCTTATCAATCTGCCATCTTCTCGCCCCATTATATACACATATAATAATAATAATCTTTATTCGTGACAAACACAGCATCAAAAAATAGTACAAAAATAGAACAAACACAAAGAATAACACCAAATCAACTGAACAAAGATCAAATAAAATAAAACTAATAATAAACTAATAGACTAAGCACAAACTTTACAGTTTAAAGATTTCTCTTAAAATGAGTTAGATTAATAGTTGTTTTTAAACTAGTTGGAAGAGGACTCCAAGTTCCTGGTCCGAGTACTTAATTAATAAATAGTAAAAAGGTATGAATAGAAAAGGTATGAGTAAATGAGTCAAAAGGTATGGTAAAAAATTGGTATGAGCATAAGAGATATATAAATTATTACTATTTCTCAGATTTCTATTAGAGCTATTCTTTTGTGAATCGAGGAATTTAACAGAATAGTAAATAGTAAGGTAAGAGGTTATGTATATATTTGAATATGACGATAGAAACCTGATATTTAAGAATATTAGCAATTTTAAGAATTTTTAATTTCTTGAATAAGTTATTTATACCCAGGTAAGTGTATCCTTGAAATCTAGCTGCTTTATTTTGTAGTACACTATACTGAATTGTATCTATTGTGGTCAAGTAGTTATTTCCCTTATATTTAAGAGGACAAGACGTCGACTCTAACAAGTTGGCACAAACGTAATCAAGGCAAAATGTCAAATCTGCATCAAACTGCTAACGACTCCCGACACTGGGTTGTCAAACGGTTTTTCATAGATCTTCATCGACAAGATCAGACGAATAAAACGCAACGCGTCAAAAGCAGAACGGCGTACCCATTGCGCTCCGACGTGTGACACTCCTGTCCAAGGCTCGAGAACATCTGGACTTCTTAACGTGATGCCAGTTGACTCATAACTAGGGTGACACATCCCGACAACCGTCATTCAATTTTATCCAGCGCTGTTCTCTCGCGTAATTTCTCGCCCCTCACTGACGTTAGTGACGTACAGTTAAGAGAAGTTTCTACAGCCAACGCCATTTAAAAAAGAGTCGAAAGGCTCATTTGCTACACGCAACAATCATCCAACTTCAGCGGAAGTTCCAGTCAGCCTACAGGTGTTATCACTCAACTGAAACACTATGCTGAAAATTTTGAACGGCTTTTTCGGCGCAGTCGATGAAGGCCATCGAACTTCTGCAGCTGGATATTTCAGCCGCTTTCAATACAGTTGCTCGGGAAGAATTAATACTACTACTACTACTACTACTACTACTACTACTACTACTACTACTACTACTACTACTACTACTACTACTACTACTACTACTACTACTACTACTACTACTACTACTACTACTACTACTACTACTACTACTACTACTACTACTACTACTAATAATAATAATAATAATAATAATAATAATAATAATAATAAGGTTTAAAATGGTTCAGTAGGGACTGTGAGAACCAGTGTTGTTCCCGTCCAATCTAATGTCCTAAACTACTGAGGTTTATTTTGAACTCGTTCACAGTTGTGGCCGTTACTGTCCTCTCATCCAAGTTCATTCCATCTGTCCACCACTCTTGCACTGAAAAAGTGCTGTTTGTGTCTGCCAACCCTTTTTTAACAGAATTCATGCTGTGTCCTCTGGTTCGGTCATACTGTTTCGTTGTAAAAAAACCTCTCTCTTGGCATTTCCACTTTGTTTGTTAGTATTTTGTATGTCTCAGTCAAATCTCCTCTCTCTCTCCTTTTTTCCAGGTTTGTCAGTCCACAGTGTTTTAGTTTTTCCTCATAGGTTAGTTTATGATATCATTTGATCATCTTTGTTGCTCTGTGTTGCACTCTTTCTAAGGTCTCTATGTCTTTCTTCAGGAATGGACACCATGCTTAAACACAATACTCTACATGTGGGCGTACCATTTAAACCTTATTTTGCAGCAGTTGATGACTTAGTTTATTGCTGTAACGTTCCTGAACTTGTTTTCTGTTTAGGAGGCTCTGAAAACAACTGCGCATGCGATTAGAGATTGTTTATTGTTTCGCCGTAAACAAGTTTTAAAGTTGTTTTACTTAACAATGGAAATGAATGTGGATCCGTCGGTAGCATATCCAACGCGGCTAAAGGATACCTATGAAATTCTGCAACGTGTTTTGACTAATATCAGGTACACGGAATATAACAGGACAGTATGTAGATAACTTAGCGCTATCTGTATTCTGCTTGATCAGCAGAAAGGCTACATAAAAATGCCATGCCGTGCGAGTGGTACAGCAGATCCCAGAAGTCAATCAACACTGGCCACCTCAACTCAATTTGAGGCCTGGATCAAAAAAGCATTGCTGCTACGAGTTTAATTGAGTCTTACTGCCTTCGTCTAGGTCTCTAGGAGTCGTTTGGATATCGGTTGGCATGGCACGTGCGGGTCATAAGAAGAAGTGAGCGCCTTCTGCTAGCTGCGGGGTGAGTGGTTGAGAGTATTAGAAAAATTGTTCACGCCAGCGTTGTAGAGTCTCGTCTTATACATTATGGAAACTTCTACCAATCTTCTACTAACGACCGGTCACCCTGCAGAGCCGCAATGTCATCGTGGCTGCACCCGGCATCACCCATCGTCCTGCTCTATGGCAAGCCACTGGAATCCTGATGCTCTGGGCGAGAGAGTGCCGAGGGGCACTGTGCAAGCCCCACGGCACTATAATATATCACGCACTTGCTAGAAAGCCTGTGAGAAAAAAGAATCCGATACTTGCAACCTGGGACTATGGAGTCAAGTCGAATAGCCTAAGTCTAACCGAAACTTCACTACAACGAACTTATTTGCAACCTCTGAGAAAAAGTGTGCGTGGCGAAATCTGGACTTTATAGCCACGTGCACATCCACTTATGAACACTATTCATGGAACACTAACAAGCTAAACAAACTTTATCTTGATTCACAGGCGCTCTGTCATCATCGAATCGATGGACTGCTTACTACTACTAGAGTCTCGTCTTAATTGGCGCAGGGAGAGCCGTTAGCTTTCGTTATATAAAACAAGGTTTAAAGTGGTTCAGTAGGGACTGCCTTGTGTGAGAACCACTGTTGTTCCCGTCCAATATAATATCCTAAACTACTGAGGTTTATTTTGAACTCGTTTACAGTTGTAGCTGTTACTATCCCCTCATCCAGTTCATTACATCTGTCCACCACTCTTGCACTAAAAATGCTGTTTATGTCTCCCAACCCGTTTCTTGAACAGTTTCATGCTGTGTCCTCTGGTTCGATCATACTGCTTCGTTGTAAAACATCTTTCTCTTGGCATTTCCACTTTGTTTGTTAGTATTTTGTATGTCTCGATCAAATCCCCCTCTCTCTTCTTTTTTCCAGGGTTGTCAATCCACAGTGATTTAGCCTTTCCTCATAGGTTAGTTTATGATATCCCTTGATCATCTTTGTTGCTCTGTGTTGCATTCTTTCTAAGGTCTCTATGTCTTTCTTCAGGAATGGACACCATGCTTGAACACAATACTCTAAATGTGGGCGTACCAATGTCTTGTAAAGTCTTATTATTACATCATTCTCTCTGCTCGCTATCGTTCTTTTGATAATACCTAGAATTTTGTTGGCCTCATAAGCCCTTATTAGCCGCCTTTTGCACATTGCCTAGATGGCTTTAAGCTGTTATGCATGACGACCCCTAGATCTTTCTCCTCGTTTTACAGGGGCTACGTATGCTGTTTGATGACTGTTTGATGAGAGCGATTCCATCAGGATATCGAGGACATTGAGCATAGATATCAAAGATACTAGAATGTCAGAATGATGGCAGACTACTGTTGGACTCTAAGACGAGTGTTATGGAAGCATTACAAAAGTAGAGAATCTAGAAAACGGGTCTTTTTGCATATAAATGATTTTCACCGATTTCGGATTTTTATGAAGTATAGTGATTAAGGGGGCGGGAAGTTAGTAGACTGCTAACAGCGTTGGACAATGGAGCAGTAGGTCGCGGGTTCAACTCCCGCGGGAGCCCTAAGGTAGATTCAGCCTTCTTTCGCCAGATGGCAAATGAGCAGCGGATTAATCCGCGAAGTAAACAGGCGCGTTGCATGAGAACACTGGCCCCGTATTATGTAACCTTGCACCAGTCGCCTGGCTGAGGGCCTTGGTAACGGAGATCAGCGCCCCCTATGAGCCTTGAGGTTAGCCTTGAAGTGCTCGGGAAGGACTTTACTTCTTTTACTTTATAGTAATTAAGAGACAAAATGACATAACTTTTTCTTTGCTACAAGCACAAATTGTCTAATCATGTCTATTTTGACTGAAATTAAACTAAAGCTAAAGTGTATATTTAGTTTATGGCCAAAACCTAATTCAGTACAGAAAAATGGTTGCTATATTTGGAATTAGCACATAACATACTACAAAATAACATAACAATTTTTGAGAATCAGAAAATAATACAAATTTACACCATAGTGTTATTAGACTATAATTAGAATCTACAAATATTCAAACATATTGAATAATGTTCAAATAATAATTTAAAACCAATATATACAATAGAAAAATAGAATACAATAATAGAATAGAAGAATAGCGATGGGAAAACAAGCCTTTTTGGACAGAGGAGAACTGGTAAGAAGAGGGCTAAATAGAGAGCTAAAGAAGAGACTGATAAAACGTTTATATGGAGTGTCACTTTATATGCCTTAGAAACCTGGACTCTCTAGAAGAAGGACATACAAAAGCTGGAAGCATTCGAAATGTGGGTATAGAGACGAATGGACAACATCAAGTGGACGGACAAGAAAACAAACGATGAAGTACTACAGATGGTGGACGAACAAAGATCGATAATCAGTACCATCAAAAAAGACAGAGGAACTGGATTGGTCACGTACTAATAGGAGAATGGAGAATCATTACTCACAACAGTAATTGAGGGAAGAATATCAGGAAGGACAAAAGGAAGACCAAGGAGGATGCTACTGGACTGGATGATGAAAACAGACACAAAGCGTCGTAAGACCTATGCAGAAATGCAGAAGTCAAGAAGAAAGCAAGACGCAGAGAGGAATGGAAACAATGGAGCCTGAACCTGTCCCAGGACAGAGAACATGATGATGATGATGATGATGATGATGATGATGATGATGATGATGATGATGATGATGATGATGATGATGATGATGATGATGATGATGATGATGATGATGATGATGATGATGATGATGATGATGATGATGATGATGATGATGATGATGATGATGATGATGATGTTAGATACAAATGGTGTCTTTATCTTTATCTTCTTGACGACTTCTATAGCGCCGTACGCACGACGAAGGTCGAAGTCAAAGGCGCTTTGACATACTTTGGCATGCCGATGGGGAACGTCGGATAACAGAGACAGCGTAAAGTCAGCCCTGATGGAAACGACGGAAATCGCCGCCCAAACGCCCACGACAGCAATCCCGTAGAAAGGAGCCTTCCGCTGTAGAACCGTCCGCACCAGGCACGTCAAAGGAACAAAAACACGGGATGAGATGTTGAAAATTCCGCGGATGTTGTAAGAACTGTCCGCGAGGCCAGCCACACGGAGAATTCATGAGATGCGGACTCCCGTGAGTAAACCGTCGTCGAGCTAGGTGAATCTGACTTTGGATGGAATTCCAGGTTACAACTAGAACGGATGTCGCAGCATTTCCGCACGGAAAGTCTGCAGTTCTGCCAGGCCGCGTTGATAGAAAAATCGCAAAACAAGATGGCGGACCAGACAGGCGACGAATCAGCGACTAAAACCGTCCTAATCCACCCGAGAAAAGCGCAGAGGACCTCCCGAAAATGACGGGAAGGTCACTTCTCGCACATTTTGCGCTAAAACGAGCGCAAAATATCGTCGAACCGTCCAGAACGACGCTCTTCCGAGGCATGCACAGGAGCATGCTTGGCCGCCGGAAACGGCGCCACCGGAAAGTAAGTGTCATCTTTAATGATTGATATTCTATTGCAGAATGTACTGGAATTTGACTAATAAATATTATGCTGCTGTCGTCACCAGCAGACAAGTAAAGTAAGGCAGTTCATAATAATAATAATAATAATAATAATATAATAATAATAATAATAATAATAATAATAATAATAATAATAATAATAATAATAGTAGTAGTAGTAGTAGTAGTAGTAGTAGTAGTAGTAGTAGTAGTAGCAAAACAATAATAATAATAATAATAATTTGAATGATTTTAATAATTTTAATAATTTTAATGTTAAAATTAAAATTAAAATTAATGTTATATTAATTATATTAATTTAATTAATTAATATTAATAATAATCATCACAATAATCATCATCCTCACATCATCATCGTCGTCGTCATCATCACCATCACTTATCTTCTAGCAACTATCGATATATGTCAATGTATCAAAATATATACATATATTTGAAATTTATCACTAAAATTAAGTCATCAGAGTCAAGGGCTAGCTAGTAAATATAACATCACAACACCTATAGTCATTCAATAAAGTATCTGAAAGTAAAAAGAGTTATAATTGCCTAGGCTCATCATTATCTTTCTCACGGTTTTTGTTTTCCAACCACGTTGCCTCAAAAAGTCAGAAATGACGCCACCAATATTGATGAACAACCAGAACAGGACGTACGGTATTGCAGAAAATAGTCCATTCTAATCACATAAATTGCAAAAATTATTTATTGTGATAATAGTATCAACTAGGGGAATATTGTTATAGTTCTTAGCATGTGATACATGTAACTATTATAGGTTGTTGCTAGTAGCAACAAATGATAAGAAATAAAATTGCTGTAAAGTTTCTTTTTCAGTTCAAGTTACGTGAATTGTTAAACAAAATGTTATACCGAAAGTAGCAATTACTTTCAACTAGTTTTCTTCTCATATGCCATGCATTGCTGCGTCGGCGACCATGGGTTCCACTTTTCTCGATCTTTGGTATTCCTCAGCAGTTCGATGTTGCTGTCCATCTCCAGTCCCTCTCTTTGTTTGTCTGTGTATTTGATCTTTTTCCTCTTGATCTTTGACTCTCACCATGCCTGTAACTGCCAAGTTATCGAGTCCCTCTTTCCTCATCAAGTGCCCAAAAAATTTCATCTGTCTTAGCTTGATGGTAGCCATCAGTGTTTGTTTCTCTTCCATCATCAGTAAAATTTCTCTGTTGGTTCTTTTATCCGTCCACGGAACTTTTAGAATTCTCCTATAGAACCACATTTCTGCAGCTTCCAGTTTCTTTTTCATAGCTTTTGATATGGTCTAAGTCTCTGCTCCATAAAGCAGAACTGACCATATGTAGCACTTAAGTATTTTGAGCCGTGTTCCTTTTTAAATTTTCTTGCTTGTTAGTATCTGTTTCATTTCCATTAAAGCAGATTTTGTCATGCCGATTCTTGTCTTGATGTCTTTGTCGCTTCTTCTATCACTCTACAGAAACTGTCCTGGCCTACATTTACGACAGACTCAACTGCTATCGGTCTCCGACAAGTCACCGGTCTTTGCCTCCTCGACCTTTCTGCCGCATTCGACACTATCGATCACAATATTCTACTCGAGCTACTCTCCCTCTGGTTCGGCATATCCGACAAAGCTCATCACTGGTTCAAATCTTACCTCAAGTCTCGTTCCTTCCAAGTTTCGTGTCTCAAACAAACCTCATCATCTCATAGCGTAAACTTCGGAGTGCCCCAAGGATCCGTCCTAGGGCCTGTATTGTTCAGTCTCTATACCACACCACTATCATACATAATCAATTCCCTCAACTTGAATCACCAACTCTATGCCGACGACACTCAGTTATTCCTGTCCTTTTCGCCATCCTCATTTGACACATCAATTACTTTGCTTGAATCAGCATTCTCGTTTATTTCGTCATGGATGTCATCTAACCTCCTTGCTCTTAATCCATCCAAGACTGAATTCCTTTTAATAGGTCTACCCCAACAAGTTAAAAAAATTGACAGTCCCAAGCTAGCCCTGACTCCAGATACCACAATAACCCCTGCTCCAACTGCAAAAAATCTTGGTTTCAAAATTGATTCATCCCTAAATTTAGAATCACAGATCTCCCAACTATCGAAATCCTGCTATGCCCATATTCGTGATCTACGTCGGCTCCGTCCTTGCCTTGACACCAAAACTACACCCACAATCGCCACTTCAATAGTCCATTCCAAACTGGATTACTGCAACTCCCTTTACTATAACCTCCCAAAAACCTCCATCAACAAATTACAATCAATTTAAAATGCACTAGCCCGAGCAGTAACCAAATCACCAAAGTTCTGCCATATTTCACCCATACTGAAGATACTACACTGGCTTAAAATATCCGAACGTATACAGTACAAGATAATAACGATTACTTACAGTTCACTTCATTCGTCAAAACCGGTTTACCTTCGTAAACTCTTAACGCCTCAGCCTCCCCGACCTACACGATAATCATCTCATCTCACACTTTCACGCCCGTTAAATCAGTCATCAGTCAAAATCTGCAACCGCGCTTTCTCATACGCCGCACCAGGACTTTGGAACTCAATTCCAGCCTCCCTCCGCAGCCTACGACATGGTCAAACAATAAGCTCAGAATCCTCATTTCCTTTAATTCCTTCACTGTCTCCTCAAACCTTTAGGTCTAAACTTAAAACCTTCCTATTCGAAAAGTCATTTTCCCCATAGCAACAACAACCTGACCCGCCGCCTCATAGATACACTGACCTTTGCCCGGCCGACAAACCACCCTGGCTATAGCTATTTCAAGAAAGATTAAGCGCATAAGAATAAGCAGCTACTGCTGTGCTGCTTTCCGGGGCGCTGTAGAAGTTTACGAGATTTTACTTAACTTTTTTACTTGTGATAATGCTTCTCAAGTACTTGAAATGCGCCACTTGTTATATTTCTCTTCCGTTTTATAGAATCCTGCATTTGGGCACTTCTTTGCTTTTGGTGACTACCATAGTAAAAGTCTTTCTTGTATTAATTTTTAATCCTGTGCCTTCACTCGCTCACTCGCTTCTGTCAGTTTGTCTACTAATGCTGCTGCTCCTTTTCTGAGAATGCTAATAGTGTTGTGTCGTCAGCAAATCTGATGTTATTGATATTGTTTCCGCCAATCTTTATTTCTTCCAGATCCTTGATCTTTTCAACAATTTTATTGGCACATAGATTTCAAAAATCCAATGATAGTCCCTTTAAGACAGTGTTTCTCAAACTGTGTGCCGCGGCACACTGGTGTGCCGCGCGAGATTATCAGGTGTGCCGTGGGAGTTTTTGGGAAATTTAATAAATTTAGAATGTCAATGTTTTAAATGTATCAGATTGTGCTTCGACACTTTATCTTGTACACATAGCCAGTGAGGATCGTAGCATCACCGACGAGTCTGATAATCTAGAGTCTTGATAATTTGCCCTCTGGGACCTGGAGGACGGGAAGCTCAGCATCGCATGCCAAGTCCTGAAGTCCCTTGGTACACGAGATGATGCTGGTGTGGGGAGGGGTTGTGACTCACAGTTAAGACTATGTGGGGCCAAGTACAACTAAGCCACTAAGATACAGCCCCTGCTCTGTGTCTGGTTTGATTGGGGAGCTTGCTTCTCTTAGGTTGCTGGATATGTGCAAGGTTTCCAGTTTCTATGTGACACCTAAGGATATGTATACCTCATGGGTCTTATCTGCAGAGCAGCTGTGTACTGGCACAGAGGACTTGAAGTTTGTTCTGAACCAAGCTATTCAAGTTGTGAACTTCATAAAATTTCGACCACTTAAATCTTGACTTCTTTCAAAGCTCTGTGAGGCAATGGATTCCAAATATACGTGCCCACGGTGCCTATTATACCATACTGATGTTCGCTGGCTTTTCACTAGGGAAGGTTTTGAAGCCTTTCATCTGCCAAAAATTGTGACGTCTTTTCAAGTGTGTCTTCAATGTTTTCACATATTTCTAGTGTGCAACGAGAGGAAAAAGTTTGAGAAACACTGCTTTAAGATCTTTATCCATTTGCCTTATATGATTTATATCACCATTTAGCCTTATAGTTGCCTCCTGCGTCTAGTGTGAATCTGCTATTAACATTCTGTCTTTGCCATAAATTTCTACTTTGTTCAGGTTTTCAAATAGATCCTCATGTTTAACGTTGTCGAAGGCCTTCCCGTAATCGATGAAGCAGAAGTATCAGTCTTTTGCTTTTCGATGCATCTTTCGCTCAGCATTCTCATAATAAAAATTGCATTCCTACAGTCACTATCTTCATTGAATCCAAATGGTTCATCACTTAGTTTATCTTTTATTTTTTGTTGTGCTCTCGTGAACAGTACTCTTAAGATTATTTTGGTCACATGGCTTATGGTTCTGTGTTTTCTTTACATTCCCATGTGTCTGCTTTTTTGGTATGGCTATGAAAATTGATCTGCATAGTTCTTTTTCGTATAATGTATTTGTTATTTCCGTAAGTTTTAGAACCCCTATGTCTCCTGCCGAGAATGTTTTCATTAATCAAGAACGAAAGTCAGAGGTTCGAAGACGATCAGATACCGTCGTAGTTCTGACCATAAATGTACTTCGTGCATAAACTCAACATAAAGAATTCTACTAATGGAGGAAAAAGAGGTTCGCGAAAGATGAGAAGAATATATAAAAGAGTTATACTATGATGACCGAGGACAAAAACACACAACAAGGGAAAATGATGGTCTACCTATCCTCGAAGTTGATCGCCAGAGCACTGAAAAATGAAGAGGAAGAAGGCAGCTGGTTCATCACTGGTTCATCAGCTGGTTCATCACTGAGCACCTGAAATCTGTGATTTAGCCTTGTTTGGTATTCCTGGTTCGTAGTCTTTTTCCATTTCTTCCCAGTCAAATCTTTCCATCCATTTTTTCTTTTTCCTTAGCTTTCTACTATTTCAAATAGTAGCAGTAACGAATTTTGTTTTTGTTACTGGACGATTTGGAAACTTATGGAATATTGTGAAATAGTGATTTTCAGTACTTTAACTTAGAGAGGCGATAGTGGATTCAGTTTTAATATCAAGGTAGGGATGAAGACGGCGTAGGTATCGAATGTGAGCACAACCGTTTTTTATAGTTTTTATATGTGAGCTTCGAAATTTAGGGAAGCGACAAAAGTAATTCCAAGATTGTTACAGTTGGAGCAGAGGTTAATATTGTGTCTGGGACTAAAATCAGTGTGCTATATAAATTGCTCAGCTGTTGTGGCAGTCCAATGACAAGAAATTTTGTTTTGGACGAATTGAGAGCAAGGAGATTAGATGACATCTAAGATGAACGAACTTGATTGAAAGGCCAAAAAACTAAAATTAAAAGTTAAATTTAAAAAATTAAAATTAAAAGTTCCTTGCGCAGAACTGGAAGAGAATATGAGGAAAGATAACAATCTGTCCGATTTTAAATTCCACCCTATAACAATTGACAGGAAACTAAGACTTAAACAGCCAGACGGACGCTTCCGACAAAACGCTCTCTAACTTCTTACATAATCGACGTAAAATTAATTTCTACGACAAAAAGTTAGCTTCAATAATCAGGAATAAATATATACGACTTAAATTAACCAAAAAGGGACTTAAATAGCAAAGCGTGGAAGTTTGAATCGGCAAAAGTGAGATTAAATATATATCGTATATTCTGGTAGCTACAGCGCGCTGAACGCGGTAGATACTGTATCAGTAGCCGATAAAAATAAGCGAGAAATGCAAATTCTCCACACTATCGTATTCCAGATTGTATTCACAACAGACCAAGTTAATTTAGCTTATAGTCAGTGAGATATGTAACATCTTACTCAACAATGAAAGACTAGGGCAAGTCAAGGAATTCTCGTACCTTGGAGGGGTAATAACAGGTAATAACAGAAGATGAAAATTGCAAGAAAGACGCAAAGAAAAGAATTAGACTAGCGGCTGCGGCAATTGGAAAATTAAATAAAAATTGGACGTCAACAGTGCTAGATATGGACACAAAAAGTATGAAACACAAGACAATGATACTGCCGATCTTGACGTACGGATTTGAATGCTGGAATATGAAGAAAGAAGACGAAGGAAAGACACTTACCTTCGAAATGGCATGTTTAAGAAGAATGTTAGGAATCACAAGAAGAGATACAATCAGTAATGAAGAAATCAGAGGAAGCACGAATATGAAGGACACGACAATATGACAGAATCCGAAGGAGAAGACACGTGACAAGAATGGGAGAAGAAAGACTGCCTCTGAGAGTTCTGAGCTGTCATATTGAAGGAAAGAGAAGTAGATGAAGACAAGCTAAGAGATGGATAGATATAATATAAAAGAAGATGTTGGAAAAATCTGAAGTTAGAAGAAGCAACACACATGACAAGAGACAGGAAGACCTGGAGTCATCTCGTATCCAGTGTTGCGCGGTAACGAAGTAAAAGTAACGCGTTACATTACTTAAGTACAATTCTGAGTACTTCGTACTGTAACGAAGTACACAACTTACCCAGTACTTTTTACTTGTAACGAAGTAAGTTTTTATTCAAATATTAGTACTTTTACTTCGTTACATTATGTCTTTCACGTTTCGTTACAAGTAAAATTTCTCATCGCCAAATTTCGATACATTTACTGGAGTATCTGTTTAATTCTTCACAACTTCCCGTGTTTAGTCATACAGGGTTGACAACGATCAACAAACGTACACGCATGACTGACAGATTGTTTGAAAACTTGATGTTTCTTAGACCTACATGCAATCACAGAGCCGCAGTTAGAGCAGTCGGCGCCCGGGGCAAGGTATAAATTCTGCGCCCCTAAATGCCGGTGATGGCCTTTTTTTGCTTACCCGAGTTTTCACGGCAACGTACAACATACAAATTTTTAACCTGTGACAGTCTGAAAACCGGCAATGACCTTTTTTTACTTATCAACATTAGGGTCTATTTTCACGCCGGAGGAAAGTGGTATGAAAAATTAAGGACTTAGTGTGCAAATTGCGCCTTCGAGGACGGCGCCCGGGACAGCTTGCCCCTGCTCCATAGCTACGGCTTTGTGAAACCAGCATTTGTGCTAATGCAGTTAATGGTGTCAAAGTGTACGTGTTGACTGCTGAGGCTTCTGCATGTTGCTTAAAAGTAGTAATAAAAATGTGATTTAGCATGATAACGTGGAGTTGTTGATGATTCCGTCTGTCACGGTACTTTTTTACTTTTACTTAAAAGTAACTTTTGAGGAGTACTTTTTTACTTTTACTTGAGTAACTATTTTTATAGGTACTTTTTACTTTTACTTAAGTAAAAAAATGACTTAATACTTGTACTTTTACTTGAGTACTCAAACTCAGTACTTCATACAACACTGCTCGTATCGAACTCATCGTCATCATAGACGATGGAAGAGAAAGAAGAAGAAGAAGAGAAAGAAGAAGAAGAAGAAGAAGAAGAAGAAGAAGAAGAAGAAGAAGAAGAAGAAGAAGAAGAAGAAGAAGAAGAAGAAGAAGAAGAAGAAGAAGAAGAAGAAGAAGAAGAAGAAGAGAAGAAGAAGAAGAAGAAGAAGAAGAAGAAGAAGAAGAAGAAGAAGAAGAAGAAGAAGAAGAAGAAGAAGAAGAAGAAGAAGAAGAAGAAGAAGAAGAAGAAGAAGAAGAAGAAGAAGAAGAAGAAGATAGTCAGTGAGGGACAACAAGACCAGGTTAACGTCGAGAAAACTCTATATGAAATAGATGAATGAGGAGAGTGAATGCGGAGAAGTTACTACCAGTGGTTTTCAGTTTTTCACACAGGCTTACTTAGCCTCCTAAACCACTTTAAATCACATTGTTATTATGATTATGGTCAGTGATGGGCAAGATACTATTTTGAAAATAGTATTTCTATTTTGAAAATAAAAAATACTATTTTATTTTCTATTTTAAAAATACTTTTTAAAATTATTTTATTTCATTATTTTCAAAATAGTTTTAAGAAGTATTTGTGACCTTAAGAAAATACTTTTCCAAAATACTTTTTCAAAATAAAAATTTTATCTAAGTTTGTTGTCAACTTGTAAGGCTAACAGACTTACACTGTTCTTGTGAGTTTTTCTCGTGTTCAACAGTTCAGGAATTATGCTAACTTTGCCGAGGAACTGACATTTGCGGTTGGTTTTTTAGTTTTTACTGGCCATAATGGACGATGGACTGTGTTGAATCTGCTGCTGTAGAAAACCTTAATACAATATTGTGATGCAATGCAAAAATCAATTTATTGACGTAAGGCAAAGTATTTTACGAAAGTATTTTCCAAAAACTATTTTGAAAATACTATTTTATTTTGTATTTTGCAAATACTTTTGTAAAGTATTTCATTTTGTTATTTTCAAAATACTTTTTTTGCACTATTTTATTTTCTATTTTGAAAACACTTTTGAAAAGTATTTTGCCCATCACTGATTATGGTTATGATTATGGTTATGAATATGGTTATTATTATTATTTCTTCTTCTTCTTTCTTCTTCTTCTTCTTCTTATTATTATTATTATTATTATTATTATTATTATTATTATTATTATTATTATTATTATTATTATTATTATTCGCTTTGAGTCTTGATTTGAAACGTGTGCGTGAGATACCAGTGATGTGACAAAAATTTTGTATTTTTTAACCTAGTTTATCCTATTTATCTGAGATTGACAATTCTTCTAAAATAGCTAGTGCTATCTCATCTTCAAACCTTCAACGATGGTGGTTCTCTTTCGGCTACTATGTTTGTATCTTTTGTATCGTTTGTATCAAAGTCATCCATAGTACTCTTTTCATTTATCACACACACTTGCCTTAATATTGCGATATAGTAAGTAAGTGAGTAAGTAAGTAAGTAAGTAAGTAAGTAAGTAAGTAAGTAAGTAAGTAAGTAAGTAAGTAAGTAAGTAGTAAGTAAAATCTCGTGGATTTTTTATAGCGCCTTGGGAACAGTAGCTACTTATTCTTAGGCGCTCAGTCTTTCTTAAAATAGCTATGGGGAAGGTATATGATCAGCCAGGCAATAATCAATATCCAAAGGGCAGTGAGGCTAGGTTGTTAACAGCTACGGAGGAAATCATTTCAGAAAAAGGAAGGATTTAAGCTTAGACCTGAAGACTTGACGAGACAATGCAGGAATTATAGGAACTGAGGATTCAGATTTTATTGTTTTAAAGTGTATAAGTCTGCGGAGGGAAGCTGGGATCGAGTTCCAAAGTTCAGGTGAGGCGTATGAGAAGGTTGCAAATTTTCAGTGATGACGGATTCAGTAGGCGTGACAGAGTGAGGTAAGATATGAACGTGTGGGTCGAGGAGGCTGAGGGATTAATAGTGATGTAAGGTAGACAGGTTTTTGATGACTGAAGTCAGCTATATGGAAGTGTTATTATCATATATAAGATACGTTCTGTTGTTTTAAGCCAATATAATTATTTTAGTATGGGTGAAATATGGGAGAATTTAGCTGCCTTAGTAGCAGTGCGAGCTAGTGCATTTTGTATAGATTGCAATTTATTGATGGAGGCTTTGGGAAGGTTACAGTAGAGTGAGTTACAGTCATCTAATTTGGAGTGGACTATTGCAATTGTGGAGGCAGTTTTGATATCGAGGCAAGGACGTAGGCGACGAAGGTCACGACTATGAACATAGCAGGCTTTTGAAAGTTGGGAGATTTGTGATTCGAAGTTGAGAAAGGATTCAAATTTTAATCCGAGATTTCTGGCAGTTGGAACAGGAGCTATAAAGAAACTGTCTTATATAGGGTGAGAGCGAGGAGATTAGATGGCATCCATGCAGAGATTGATGAGAATGCAGATTCGAGCTAAACAATAGATGCATTAAATGAAGGAGGTGAGAAGGAAAGGATAGCTGTCATCGGCATAGAGTTGGTGATTTATATTGAGGGAATTAATTAAAGATGATAGCAGTGTGGTGTAAAAGCTGAACACCGTAAGAAGCAAACCAGTTGTGAGCTTTTCTGATATGCCAAACCAGAGAGAGAGAGAGAGAGAGAGAGAGAGAGAGAGAGAGAGAGAGAGAGAGAGAGAGAGAGAGAGAGAGAGAGAGAGAGAGAGAGAGAGAGAGAGAGAGAGAGAGAGAGAGAGAGAGAGAGAGAGAGAGAGAGAGAGAGAGAGAGAGAGAGCAGAATTGTGTGATCGATGGCATAAAATGCAGCAGAGAGATCAAGGAGAGTGTAGGCAGACTGATGAGCATTATAGTTAGTTAGTTAGTTAATAAGTCGAGAGAGAGAGAGAGAGAGAGAGAGCAGAATTGTGTGATCGATGGCATAAAATGCAGCAGAGAGATCAAGGAGAGTGTAGGCAGACTGATGAGCATTATAGTTAGTTAGTTAGTTAATAAGTCGAGAGAGAGAGAGAGAGAGAGAGCAGAATTGTGTGATCGATGGCATAAAATGCAGCAGAGAGATCAAGGAGAGTGTAGGCAGACTGATGAGCATTATAGTTAGTTAGTTAGTTAATAAGTCAATTTATATAGCGCTATAGTCACAGCAGGCCAAGATCAAGTGCTCTTTACACATTGCACTTTAATGAGATGCTAAACAAGTGCGTCTTTAGTCTTGTAGCGAACATTTCAAGACTTAGTCGCGTTGGTAACAAAGTCGGGCAGTTCGTTCCAAAGAATGGGATTTTCCCGAGTGAAAGACCTCTCCTCAAATTTCACTGTCTTAGACGGAGGGGGTACGACCAATTGGACCCGATTACAGGAACGAAGCTGCCGCCGACAGTCAGTAAGCGGGGGCCTATGTACAAGTTCAGCTAAGTAGAACGGGCAGACAGGATCATTGAGGGTCCGGAATGTCAGACAGCATCTCTTGTAGATGATGCGCGTCCGGGATGCGCAGCCAGTGCAGCTTGTCCTTGAGTAAGGGGGTGACGTGCTCGCCCCGTCATTATATAGCGAGTTATTTGAAAGGTGTTCGGTCAGTCTAGAAAGCACAATTTTATCGGTAAGTTTTGATAGAAGAATAGAAGAGAAAGATTTGAGATGGGGCGATAGTTATATTAAGATATTCTCTGTCGAGACCGGTTTTTTAGATAGGAAATTCTTTGAGCGCATATAAATTAATAATTATAAGCGCTAGAAATATGGTTTTACCCTTCGATTAAATATAATTTTCTCGTGTATCCAAGGGTATAATTTTCACAAGCGATCGACATTTATTTTATTTGTTAGAAGTTGTCGAAATTTAGTATTGGAAGAATAGGAGATAGTTACGTGCATTGTGATTGATTGTAAAACCGTACCTAACTACCTATCCACAAGAGCAAGTATTATTGGTTAGATAACCTTATAACTACCCGTCTTCAGGCTCTTTTCGGTTTGTCTATATAAAGCCGAGGGCTCAGCATAGAAATCGGTTCTCACCAGAACCTCAGTGTCCACCGTTGCTGTTCCCTTACTAGCTGTTCACCGGCGGCAGATCCTCAGAGCCCTATTTGGTAGGCTGCTCACCGGCGGCGGCCATGACTTGGGACTGGGCCCCTCGCTGCCCACCGGCGGTAAACTCCTGCATCGTTCCAGGCTTAGCTGGCCCACATCGGCTAGTCTGGTTTCGTGAAAGGGCGCCTCACTTCGGATTGGCCAGGTCTAGACCACCACCCCCGGATAGTCTGGCTCAATTCGACCCAGCTCCAGCTGGGCTTTGGCTGCTAACCGGCGGCTAGCCTAGTGAGAGCGGGATATCCTACTGCTCACCGGCGGTCGCAGGTTTTATTCTGCGTTAGGTTAAGTGTGATACTGTCAATAGTAATGTTAAGACATTAGTTGTTTCTTAAATGTACTATTGTTTTTTTGCATGAATTGATGTCTTGAAGTATTAAACTGATTAGTTCGTTGTGTTATCAATTGATCAGTGTAATTAGATGCATGTTTGATAGGCTTAATGTTGCTCAATAGTTGTCATTAAGTTGATTTGTATTATGATGAAATGCTTTGCAATGTTGAATATGTTGAAGATCTATAGTGTAAATGATAAATTGTTAAGTAGCATCGTTGCTTAGTTGCTTGAGAGATAAGACTTTATATTGAGGAAACATTCTTATTTGCTTAGAGATTTTAAGAATATATTTGATGGAGTTATTTGTTGCCTGCATAATTGTTAGTTGTACTTTGATGTTTAAATAATAAATAAATATATATATATATATATATATATATCTGCAGATTTATTGTCTTCCTACAAGCAAGCTTCGCCTGACTGGGTAGGGACCCGTATTGTTTTTGCGTAGCCTCTCTCTCTCTCTCTCTCTCTCTCTCTCTCTCTCTCTCTCTCTCTCTCTCTCTCTCTCTCTCTCTCTCTCTCTCTCTCAATTTCCCCTCATATTATTTGTAAGTTCGCTACAATAGATTTGTTCATTTAGATACTAGAAATTATAGAAAAAAAGTCAAAAATCTCTCGATCTTTGCACAAAATACTCGCTAAACTGATTTTATTTTACTTTAATTTTTATGTTCCTAGTTTAATTCTGAGGCACTATTTATTTTTTCGTTGCATCAACGATAGTCAAGTCAATTTCATAAAATTAATCATTACTTAATTTGGTTTGGTACACACATGTTTTGGGATTAGATTTACTTCTGTTCAAATAATTTTTATTTCTTATAAACTATAATGTCTTATAGGCATTGGAAAATATCGTTGAATCTTTTATGTGTGTGTGTGTGTGTGTGTGTGTACATTATGTCGGTGCAACACAAGCAAAATATTTCGAAAGACGCGAGATCACATTGCTTATGAAAAGAAGCTTATGAAAAAAAGCTTATAAAAATTTGGGTATCCCATTTGGAGACCAAGACTATCTTTGGGCTCATCGTGTAATCTGTGGTTGCAGGTTCTAAATCGACACCAGAAGAACAGAAGTATGGCCGGAAATGTATTTCCGGAATAGTTGCTTGATATGATAGTTGTTAGTTGATATGCTAGTTGTACTTTGATGTTTAAATAATATATATATATATATATATATATATATATATATATATATATATATATATATATATGCAGATTTATTGTTTTCTTCCTACAAGCAAGCTACGCCTGACTGGGTAGGGACCCGTATTGTTTTTTGCAGGAAACCGGGAATGCTTGCAGTTCCAAGATTCTGGCGAGAACCGAAAACCTATCTAAGCGACTGCATGGTGAATTTATCTAGTTATAAGAAACCACAAGAACAACAAGGCTGAATGAATTAACAATACACCTATAGAAATGCTCAAGAATTGGGTGTCTGTCTGTCTGTCTGTCAGTCAGTCTGTCTGTCTGTCTGTCTGTCTCTCTGCCTGCCTGATTTGTCTCCTCGCCTGAGGCTGTGTCAAGAAATATATCGGACCGAGAAGTGGCCAAGAAGGCTTCCTCCAAACAGGAATGATGCCAATAGAAAAGAAACAGGATGCGCTGAATTTGGAGTCTTTGGAACAATAAGCCTGCTTTGAATAGAAGCAAACTCAGAAGCAGTGAAGGGTATCAGTGAAGAACAGCACGGATTCAGAAAAGACAAATGTACCAGAAAGCGATAGGAATTCTTATTGAGCTGGGAGAAAGAAGCGTTGAAAGGGGCCTTGAAATCTACATCTCCTTTGTGAACTATGAAAAGACATTTGATCGAGTGAACTGGACAAAACTGAGTAGGGTACTCAGCAGAATGGGAATAGACTATAGAGACAACAAACTCGTCGGAAACCTTTATATTAACCTCTTAACTGGAGATCCATGATATATCCGTCCATTTTACATTGAGTTACAGTTAAATACACGATTAATCCTTCAATATCTACTCATGTGAATGAAAAGACTCCGAACCAGGAACGCTGGGAAAGGGGCAAGACAAGGATACCCTCTCTCACCGTTGCTATTCAATATCTACACAGAAAAATGCATAAGAGAAACCTCTGAGAACATGGAAGTGTGTAATCAAGAAGCATGTAATAAATAGTGTAGTTTAATACAGAAATAAGGAGAGGGATTGCCAAAGAATGAAGCCTTTACGAGCAAAGAGACTGACTGAGACTGAAAGAGGCTGATTGATTGAAGATAATTTATTTAAAACTCAAACTCAAAGTACATATACATATGCAGAACTAGTACAACTAAATAAGTAACATAATATGGCCCTAATTTACAATGTAACAATGTAACACATAGTATGAGAGTTCATTGATAACATAGTAAATGAGTTCATCAGATCAATATAATATTAAATATTAGCTAAAAATATATGAATAACAGGATAATAAACAATTAATAAGTGGAATTTCGATTGCAAACTATAAACTCATTAGGTATAACATTAATTATAAAAGACAATTGCACAACCGAGATGGAACCGTTCACGAACACGGCCCTCGTAACAATCGCTGCCTAGGATCTCACCTTCCTCCGCTCACCGCTGCAGTTGACCCTTCCCAAGTTTATCAATCACTGATCGTCGAAATCAACCGACCATTCCTGAATCCAGTACAATATCCGACTCCCCGAATCATCCGGACGCAAATGTCCGCGTTATTAAGCACATCCCCAAATCAGCCATTTTCGCGTGTTCGAGTAAATTGACGGATTTCCTCGGATCAATTTCTGCACATCCTGAAAATCAAGAACTTTGGCGGGCTCTTTTAGGATTCGCGACAACTTTCCTTCGTCAGCCGAGCCGTGCGGTACGCAACAGAAAATTGTCTAACATCATTCAAAGTCGATTGAAAGTCAATTTCCTCTCTTCAGAAGAAATTGACGCCGCGAAACTTACAAAGCCTCATTGCTTTAAATCTAAACCGAAATCTCCTGATGAAAGGCTAATCGCTGCGGTTACTGCCAAACTGAAGGACGGAAATATTCGTGCCGCCACTCGCATTCTCTGCGATAACGATCACCCGATCGAAACGAATGCAGAATCTTTCGCCGCCTTACTGGAAAAATACCCTTCGAATACATACCACGAAGAAATGAGAAGCCTACCGACTCCGACCACAATCACCACCTGTCTAAAAGTCACTGTTCAGGTTGTTGAACAGGCAATTAACTCTTTTCCGAAAGTATCTGCAGGTGGACCGGATGGCTTCCGACCACAACATCTGGTCGAACTGGTGAAAAACAGAGTCAGCGGCGGAATTGTTGAGGGCCCTAACCGATTTCACCAACGTCTTCTTGTCCGGAAAATGCCCTCAACAGGTAACACCTATTCTGTTTGGAGGCAACCTGATAGCATTATCTAAGAAATCTGGCGGATTAAGACCCATCGCTATCGGATAATCTGGCGTCGTCGGGTTGCGAAATGCGCCAACCGATATGCAGTTAATCAAGCTGGCTCCAGACCTTATCCCAATTCAGATCGGAGTGGGATGCCCAGGTGGATGCGAGGCTGCAGTTAACACCGCTCGCACCTTCATTACGAATATGCGTCATGACCAGCTATTTGTTAAACTGGATTTCGTCAACGCCTTCAACAGCGTTAGACGGGACGTGATGCTGAGGTCGGTCTACGAACATATTCCTGAGCTTGACCCCTTCATACACCAAAGCTACGCTTACCCTTCAATTCTCCAATTTGGTCCGTTTTCAATAAGGTCAGAAATGAGCTCTCACAGCAGGGAGACCCACTAGGACCACTGCTTTTCTGTCTTCCTCTGCAGCCAACTCTACGTTTTCTCCACCCATAGCTGAAGATTGGATATCTAGACGATTTGACGCTCAGAGGGTCACAGGAAGCAGTAATGAACGATCTTAGTAAGATCATCGAACTCTAGACTAGCTTGGGGATCAGCCTCAACCGACGCAAATGCGAAATCTATGATGAATCTTCTGTTGTCAGCCACGCCTTCAGCGAATTCATGCACGAATTACTCGGTGCGCCACTTTTCAAAGGATCGGCACTTGATGAATCGCTCAGAAGACATTGCGCTACACTCGCAAATGCAATTAAGCGACTCTGTTGTCTTCCTACACAACATGCGCTTATACAGATCTCAGATCTTCGTTTGGAGCACCTAAATTTACCCACCTGTTAAGATGTTCTCCGTGTAGCAAACACCCGCTTCTCGAAGTTATTGATAAATTCATGCGCACCGGTCTCCAGAATATTATTATTATTATTATTAAAGTTAAGATTACTGTGGTAACTAATCCATAAAGACTTCGTGAACACATTACAATGTCAAACAGAATGATAACTAGTTCGAAATAGCCAGGTCTTTAAGCGCTTCTTAAACGCACCTAGTGATGGTGATAGTTGAATGGCCAGTGGTAAACCATTCCAGACCCGTGCTGCTGCCACGGGAAATGCGAGATCACCCACGGTGGAAAGACGCATTCGCGGGACGAGTAGCGCAGCAGTGGAGGCCGAACTCAGACGTTGTCGACCATCGAGATCTGAGACACGATGCAGTTCTGTCTTTAGGTATGCTGGGCCCATGCCATTCAGACACCGGAACACCAGTGACGCCAGCTTGTATTTGATACGTTCTGGCACTGAAAGCCAGTGTAGATCTACCAGTACAGGTGTTATGTGGTCGCTCCGTCCAGACCAGTGAATCAAACACCGCGGCAGCGTTCAGCACCGTCAGAAGACGGTGCTCAATATCTTAAATGCAGACTTGGTTGATATGCAGTGGCTCCAGGCAACCCTATACCTATACCTAGAGGTATCCAAACTTCTACTATCCTTGCCAAACAAACAATGTGATCTAGATCCCATACCTACCTCTTTACTCAAACAGTGTGCCACCGTGCTTACGCCTATTATAACTAGAATCATCAACTCTCTCTTATCTCAGGCACTTTCCCATCCGCATTCAAAAACTCTTTTGTCACTCCTCTCCTAAAAAGCCTGGTCTTGACAGAGAAGATCTCAATAACTATCGCCCCATCTCAAATCTTTCTCTTCTATCAAAACTTACTGAAAAATTGTGCTTTCCAGACTGAATGAACACCTTTCAAGTAACTCACTATATAATGCTCATCAATCTGCCTACACTAAACATCACTCAACTGAAACTGTCCTCGCCTACATTTATGACAGACTCTTAACTGCAATTGGTCTTCGCCAAGTTACTGGCCTTTGTCTCCTTGATCTCTGCAGCATTTGATACCATAGATCACAAAATTCTGCTCGAGCGACTCTCTCTCTGGTTTGGCATATCTGAAAAAGCTCACAACTGGTTTGCATCTTATCTCAAATCTCGGTCTTTTCAAGTGTCCTGTCTTGGCCAAATTTCTCTTTCTCATATTATAGATTATGGAGTGCCTCAAGGATCTGTTCTCGGGCCTGTACTGTTCAGCCTTTACACCACACCACTTTCATCTCTAATTAATTCCCTCAAGTTAAACCACCAACTCTATGCCGATGACACTCAGCTATTCCTTTCCTTCTCACCTCTTTCATTCAATGCTTCTATTATTGAGCTTGAATCTGCATTCTCGTCAATCTCTGCATGGATGTCATCTAATCTCCTCGCTCTCAACCCATCTAAGACAGAGTTTCTTTTAATCGGACTACCCCAACAACTCAAAAAAATTGACAATCCTAAACTAGTTTTGGCTCCTGACACCACAATAATCCCTGTTCCAACTGCTAGAAATCTCGGATTCAAATTTGACTCTTTTCTAAACTTCGAATCACAAATCTCCCAACTTTCAAAAGCCTGCTTTATTCATATTCGGGACCTTCGTCGCCTACGTCCTTGTCTTGATATTAAGACTGCGTCCACAATCGCCACCTCTATAGTCCACTCCAAATTAGATTACTGTAACTCCCTCTACTATAACCTTCCCAAAGCCTCCATCAACAAATTGCAATCAATACAAAATGCACTTGCTCGTGCTGTTACTAAGTCACCTAAATTCTCCCATATTTCACCCATACTAAAATCATTACATTGGCTTAAAATAACAGAACGTATCCAATATAAGATAATAACACTTACACATAGCTCACTTCAGTCATCAAAACCTGTCTACCTTAGATCACTATTAACCCCTCAGCCTCCTCGACCCACACGTTCGTCATCTCATCTCACTCTGTCACGCCCGCTAAATCAGTCATCCCTGAAAATTTGCAACCGTGCCTTCTCATATGCTGCACCTGAACTCTGGAACTCGATCCCAGCTTCCCTTCGCACACTTGGACACTTTAAAACAATAAAATCTGATTCCTCATTTCCTATAATTCCCGCACTATCTCCTCAAGACTTCAGGTCTAAGCTTAAATCCTTCCTGTTTCTGAAATCATTTCCGCCATAGCTGTAACAACCTAGCCTCACTGCCCTTCGGATATTGACCATTGCCTGGCTGATCCCACACCTTTCCTATAGCTATTTTAAGAGAGGCTGAGCGCCTAAGAATAATCAGCTACTGTTGTGCTGCTTTCCAAGGCGCTATACAAATCCACGAGATTTTACTTTACTTTTTACTTACCAATTCGTGAGGGTGGACTCGGATTTCGCGCGGTGTCGACGCTGGCTCCTTTTGCTTGCTTAGTTTCAGCCGCGTCAACTGAACGTACGAAGTCGGCCATCCTCGGGCCATTAGACACGCAGAATCCACTCGTATCGCAGCTGATCATCAAGATCAAAGCACTCTCCTCAACTATCAAATCTCTACCAACTTCACAGAAGGCGTGAGAAGGACCCGCAATACAACAAACACGCAAACAAATCTGAGACAGGTACACGGATTCTTTCAACCGGCTAGACTTGCTGCAGTCGCTGCCCCACATGCGGGAGATTGGCTGCATGCTTTACCAGTAACATCCGACGGCCTGTTTCTGGACAACGAGGCTATTAGAGTGGCGGTTGGTCTCCGACTAGGTCTCAATATCTGTGCGCCACATAAATGTCAGTGCGGAGAAATCGCCGATCCACGCGGACAGCACGGTTTTGTCTGCAGACTATCCGCTGGCCGTTCTACGAGACATTGCACACTGAACGACATTATTTGGAAGGCTCTTCAAAAAGCCGGTGTCCCGAGTACGAAAGAACCGCTGGGTCTCCTTCGGTCCGATGGAAAGAGACCAGATGGAGCCACTCTCATTCCTTGGGCCAGTGGTAAATATGTCGCATGGGACGTCACATCTGCCCACACCTGCGCCAAATCCTACCTGCATCTTACCTCAAACTCACTCGGGGCAGCAGCGGAAAATGCAGCAACACGCAAGCACCACAAATACTCCGGCCTTCCCGCCTCATACAAATTCATTTCTATTGCATTCGAAACTATGGGTCCTATCAACACAGAAGGCAGCGAATTCATCGCCGAAATTGGTCGTCGAATTACATGCGTTACAGGAGATCCGAGACGGTCATTCTACTTGTTCCAGCGTCTCTCAGCCTGCACACAGCGATTTAATATGAGTTGAATGAGGAGGCGAATGAACTGATCATCGCCGACGACAAAACCGCTCGACAGAAGAAGAAAAGCAGGAGGAATACAAAAGCAAGAACGCCACCAAGGCAGAGCAAGTTCTTTACGAGAATGAAAACGACATAGCTGGCGTAAATGAGCCAGAAATGCCGAAGGAGACAGAATGAATCTCCACCTGAAAAATCTGGAGCTACAGAGGAATGTACTGATGACGAAGAAGAATAAAAATCTGGCATTGGAGAAAACATCAAGAAGAAAATGAATCGGAAGAAAACGCCAAAAGCGGGAAAACCAGAGCAAACTGTTCCACCGTCCATACCAATTAATTATCGACCTGTTGCCTGATGGAGATCCGGTTGAAGAATTACAGAGAGCATGACGTCGGCGCCGACAGCAACATGGCTAAAGATATATTCACGTCGGAAGAGGCAAGAGCTCGCGATCGAGTTCAGAACGACACGTACAAGGAGATTGGTCTGCATCGAATTGATGGCATCGAAAGAGGAATTCATGACGTTGTCGTCCGAATGACAACTTAGGTAATAATAATAATAATAAATTTTAAAAAAGAATTTGAAAAAAATAATAATAAATAAAATGAACACGTGGTTTATGACTTTATGCGACGTTTTTACTTACTCATTTATTTAGAAGCAATGCATTGACTGTAGGCCTTATAATTAACATGCAACGGCAGCGTTGATCGCTGTGTTAATAAATCGAGTTTTCAAAGTCAGTTTGTAGAACTGAGTGTAATCTTCGTCTAATTCGTTGAAGCTTAATGATGGCATTTTGCAGAAATGGCGCATCTGTTATCGGATTGACAAAACTCAGGTCATGTCAAAAGCAATTTTACGAAATCAGCTGCAATACGTTATTTGATATCGATTTGATTGCATCAATATTATTCCGTGGCTCGAAACAGGTAGACTCGTAGACGGGCGCCCTCAATGTAAACAATGCCGAAGTACCATAGCGATATAACGATGGCCCACACACAAATGCGCCATGTGCTTGGGGGCGTCGTCCCGCATGAGAATAAAAATTAAGAGTTAAATGTTAAAATTTAGAAGTTTTTAAAAGTCTCTCATTTAACTGATTTTTATTCAAATGTAATAGAGCACCTCCAAACAAGTGACGCTTTTAAAACCTTTAAATTCAGAGTTAAATGAGAGGCTTTAAAGGTTTTAGAAAGTGCCACTTGTTTGGAGGCGCCCTACTATATAGAGTTTTAGGAATTAGTACAACAGTAGCTGCTTATTCTTAGGCACTTAGCCTTTCATCAAATATCTATGGGAAAGGTGAATGATCAGCCAGGCAATGGTCAATATATCCAAAGGTCAGTTATGTGACGCGCCAAAGTGTTATTAAACACCTACTGCAGCTGGAAACACAAACACAGGTCATATGTCGCAATTGTCACCGAGTTATTATTATTATTATTATTATTATTATTATTATTATTATTATTATTATTATTATTATTTCTGACAACTTATTAAGTGCTATGCTCATGGCATAAAGCTAAAGTCAATAGCACTTTAACATAAAACCTAACACTTCTAAACGTATTAAGCAAAGTATGAGGTCAAGAAAAGATGAGTTTTCAATGCTTTTAGGAACAGTTTCAAGGAGGTGATAGCGATAACTTCGGTTGATAGTGAGTTCCAGTCGCGGGCTCACTCTGAAAAAAGATCGTTCTCCGAAGACCGGTGTCTTTGCTGGTGGTGGGACTACGAGTTGTAGACGGCTGCTAGAATGAAGTTTTGAATGACGCTCAGTAGGCGGCCTTTTCACTACCAAGGATGTTAAATAATCAGAGCAGAGAGGATCATTTAAGGCCCGAAAAGTCATCCAACAACACTTGAACTTGATTCGTTCAGGGATTTTTAGCCAATGTAGTCTATATCTTAGTAGCAATGTTATGTGTTCCTGCTTCTCTGCACTGAGTATCAATTGACATGAAGCATTTATTACTGACTGAAACCTGTTCAATTGACAAATTGGCAAATCGGAAGGCCCAGCAGGACTCTGTTGCAATAGTCAAGTCTAGATATAACAAGGGCGTGAGTCAGGTTGATGACGTCTGGCTCAGGGAGATATCATCTTATATCTTGGATCCTTCATAAATGATAATAGCACGTACGAACCATGTCATCACTATGTCCTTCATAGGAGAGATTCTCATCAAGATGAACACCAAGAAGACGTACGTTTGTACTCGGTACGATATCAACTCCACTTACATTGATAGGCATTAGATTTAAAAGGTGCTTATTCTTAGGAGTACTAAGCCAAAGAAGTTGAGTTTTTTCTGGATTTAGTTCTAACTGATTCTCTGTCATCCATCTTAGAACTTGAGAGATGCATTAACTAAATCGTGCAGAGCATCGTTCTATCTCTGAGGGAAGGCAAGAGTCATATATTTGAATGTGATCAGCATATGCGTGCATAAGGAACCCTGTTTCATTAATGATGCGACCTATATCAGCTGTATATAGCGTTAACAGTAGCGGACCAAGGACTGATCCTTGAGGGACTCCACATAGTACAGGTTTCGAGGATGACAGCGAGCCTGACCAGCAGACAAATTGGGATCTGTCGGTCAGATAGTCTTGAAACCAGTCTAACTTAGTACTTTTTATTCCAAAGTTAGTTTAAAGACGTTGAATCAGGACATGATGGTCTACCATGTCAAAGGCCGCTGTTAAATCAAGAAGACTGAGAAGGGCCAGGCGACCATTTGCTATTTCTTCAACTATGTCATTCTGTAGATGAAGGGCGGACAATGGTGCCCTGAAGTGCCAGGCTGCAATTGGTGTTAGACAGCTTAAGGATGTTAGCATGTGAGCCAAACCAAGCAAGCTCAGTCTAGGAAGCATTAAGTTGCAATCATCGTGAGGAACACCACCCTTGGATATCTGTGATGCAATTTTGGAGGTGACCAAGAGCAAGACCGACATCTTTAACGTCCACATGGTCGTAGATCTATTTATCATCAGCAAATATATGATGGCGAAGATCATGACGTTGAAAAATGAGGGCAAAGTCTTCTGTGTATGTGATGAAGGCAATAGGTCCCAGAAACTAGCCCTGGGGCACAGAGCACTCGAGAGACAAAGTTGGCGAGGAATCATTGAGGTGGCGAAATGTCTGCTTGAGTCCAGCGAGGTAAAAACGAAATCAGCTAAGGGGAACTCTGCTGACTCTGAAACATTCCTCCAGGACACAGAGCAGTATGTCATGATCCACCGCGTTGAAAGCCTAGCTGAGGTCAAGTAGTACAAGTGCAATGACCTTGCCATCATCTATGGCGCGCACGAGGTTGTTGTTGACTTTAATCACCGCTGTTTCTGTTGAGTGAAATCATGTGAGTTTCCTCAGGAATTGCCGTGTTGGCGAGGATGGAAGTCTGGACCCTGGCGGTACCTGCAGCTGAAGCCAAAAAGGCAGGAAGTGCTAGCGAGGTTGGCTGGCAGATGCCCAAGTCTCTGTCTCTCATGGACAATGTAGCCTGGAGGCAGTGTTCAGCTGAAAAATTCAGGTTTAAAACTTGTGAAAGACCTGTTCACAGTAGTTCGTCGAATTGGTCGGGTGTTGGGTGGTCCATGCATGGGGCACAGTGTAGTGTGCAGCATTCATGATGAGTTGATGGAACAGCGAAGTAGGGTGAGTGCATCATGTCAAGGGAGGTCCTTGATCTGCGGTATGCCTAGAGCCAGTTTGTCTCCACGGTATTTGATGCATAGAAGTGAAGACGCTGGTAGTCAATGGCGCCCCAAGGAGACAGGCCTTGTTTTGAGAGACCGGAAGGAACTGGCTTAGGATCCCTGGTCAAGATGAGCCGGTGTTGTTTGAGATGATTTCACACTTTTTGATGTTCAGCGAAAGGCTGATTTTGTTTGCATCACCAGATATATATTCAATGTCACGTGCTGATCTGGTATTGTACCTTCTATGGTGAGATCGTCTAAGAATCCTACATGTAGTTCTAGTTCTGACATGAGATTTTCTAAGAATGGCTGGATGGCCACGCAGAACACGAAAGGTCCCAAAGGATGTCCTTGCTGGGCACCCGTCTGTTACAGTAAATTGAATTGGCCGAACATGAGCGTTGACGTTTTGACGTTGGCAGCATGGCAGTACGGATAGATTGATGGCATGGCAGATAGGAGAGCCCTTGGCATTGCCGAGCAACTGAGTCTGTTTAATGCATTTGTTATGTCCAGCTTCACTAGCGCAGAGTCTGAACCCAAGGTGTCTAGGAAGTGTCTGGCTGAGTGGACAGCTGCTTCACATCTGCCTGGTGTGCCAATGCTGAGCTGAAAAGGAGCTATCCTATCAGCCACTTGAGAAATTGCGGACGAATTAGCACATTTTGCGGCCAGACATCGCCAGTAGTAACTGATGGCGATTGGCTGGAGACTGACGGTTTTTTTTCTTAAGGCCAACAGGGTACCTTTGAAGAGCACAGGTCAAACTTTTTCGGGACAATCTTCTCTTAGCAAGATATTGATGAAATTCGTGAGAGAAGAGAGTAGCGCAGGTCCTGTATCGCTGTGAATGACCAGCTCCAGAACATGCTGGGGTCTTATGCTGTTTGGATCATGAAGGAAAGGATCTGATCTCTCTGAGGTTATCTGAGTTTGTTGCCTGGAGTGGCTGCACTTCGTTATCAGGAGAAGGTATGCGGTCATCTGGCGGTTTGGAAAGCTTTGAGCGAAGTTCTTTTACAGAGTTGGCGTCAACATTTACTAAACTGTTGTTAGAAGAGAGGATGCGCAGCACTGCCTGAATGTCCCTGTCTTCCAATTTCGAATAAACTGCTTTCAGCCAATGTGAGGTCACTGATGATGAAGATTTCTTCTCACACTGGCACGGAATGTTCAATGAAGGTTGAGTAACATCCTCAGGATCACCTTCCTGACAGACAGTGACTCTTTTCTTAATTATTGATGTTAGACGGTTTTGTTTGCTGTTTACACAATATTGAGTAGCCCATATTTAATAGAACTATCCAGTTTTCTCTGTGGAAAGGACTGGAACAGATCTTGTGAAGTAACACTGTCATAAAATGTGCGACTGCTGAGCGTGCCTTTTTGGAATGTGCTTTATCACTCCATTGTGGAGTTCGTTTGGAGTGGTGATACTGCGGTTGGGCTTCAGCTGGTCGTTCTTTCTTCGAGTTGCTCGAGTCATGGTGCGAATTTTTGGAGGTTCAGAGGTTCGAGCTTCGCCAGCGATCGTGACTTCTCTCCTGTTCTCTAGGTGTCGGGGCTGTTGGCCACTGTATCGCATATTGGTATACCTTTCTCTCATACTAGCGCACCTGTGTTCGTGTTGATGTATCGGTACACGATGGCTGAGTTATTACAGTTATGGAGGTGTACTCAGGTGCACTCGGCGGCACTGCACCAGTGTCTGGCTCACATTTCTTTAGGTCATCTCACTGGAGGGTGGGCGGGAGATGGAGTTGGGGAGGAGTTAGACTTCGGTGACCAATCACTGTGGTCTCTTTGCGTGCCCCTAGAGCTGGGGAAACAGGGGCAGGGTGCGGACCGGTGTTATGGATCGGCCTGGGTTGGTACACCCACGGCTGCAACGCCACCTCAATCTGTGGTCCATAGAACTTAGGATGAGATTACAGAACACAGAACATCAGGTCTATCAGGAGTAAGATTGAAAATGTAGTTGGTCTGGTTGATGAACATCACCTGCATTTACTTGTTGTAATGGAGACCTGGCATCTTGACTCCAAAGCTGTGACGATAAAGAGGTTGTGTGGCTATGGCTTTTCTGTTGTGGATGCTGCTCGCTTGGAGACCTCTGGCTCAGCTCAAGCTGGACCCAACTTCGTTAACTATGGCAGCCTGGTTATCTTAGCTCATCGGGGGATCAACATCCTGAAAGTTGACACTAAACTTAGACTGACCACTTTTGAGCATCAGTGCTGTTGGGTTGTGGGCGAGCATGGTTTATATGGTCCAGTGATGTTGGTGGCTTTTTATCGGCCTGGGTCTCAGGCTATCAGGGAGATGTTCTTTCGGGAATTTATGGCATTGCTTGAGGCCATGGCAACCTACAACTGTAAGTTCTGTATAGCTGGTGACATCAACGTTCATATGGAGGATCCCACTGATGCGGCCTGTCTGAGTCTAGGGTCGACTCTTAACATGTTTGATCTCAGGCAGTGGGTAGGAGAGCCGACTCATGATCTCGGTGGCCTCCTCGATGTGGTCATTTGGCCATCTGATTGGCTGTTCTCGGATGTTATTGTTGAGACATGTTTGTCGGACCACAAGATGGTTTTATGGGCCGCCTGCATGTCGTCTCTACTTCCGGTGTATATAACTGTCAAGTGAAGGAACTGAAAGGGCTTTTATTTCAATGTGTTTTCACAGAGACTTCGGGCTTCTGAGTTGTGCTCACCTATGACACTTGGAAGGTCAGCGACTGAGCCCCCTGCGAGCTATAACTCGATCACTGGGATTCTGGATGAACTGGTTCCCATGATGGAGATTAGGAAGCGAGATAGGCCTATTTGTCCGTTTTATGACAAGGAATGTCGGCTGGCTTGGCGGGTTGTCCGTAGAGCGGAGAGGTTGTTTCGGAGGGGCTTGTACTCCAATGCAGAGACAGCAGCTCGGGCTCAATGGAGAGGGGCTCTTGATCGCTATAGGAGGTTGAACAGGGCTTAGGGGAAGGCCTATTGGAGACAGACTTTTAGTCGGACTGGGTCAGATGGGAAGAGGACAAGGTGGGTTCTCAGTGCGTTACGGGTAGAGGATAATAACACCTATGGTCCTGGCCTGAATTTTAGTGCTGAGGACTTTTACCAGTTCATTGAGGAGAATTCGTTGGAGTGCATTGGCATGGCCTTCTAGTGGTGCACTCTGTGAGTACCCAATTTCATTGGGGAAACTAACGATCCCCTCTCTCCGACCGAATCCAAATGGATCCCAGTCACTTTCAAAGCCAGCAACAGTTAAGAAAAGGTGGCAAGGATACGTGACAGGACAGCAAATGCTGGTCCTGTGATTTTCTCTGTGTATGATGACCCGCGACTGTTGGCTTTCTTCTCCTCGTCCCTGGAGGAGGTGGTGGCCTTGGTGAGGTTGGCTCCAAACAAGCAATGCCCGATCGACTAACTTCCTGCATGGCTACTAAAGGACTCGATTGAGCTGCCGGCCCCTTTCATTAGAACGCTAATGCCTGTGTCCTTGGAGATGTGTGAGTTTCTGTCAGCATGGAAACATGCGACCGTCAAGTCCTATTTGAAACGGCTGGGGTTTGATCCTTCGGAGCCCGCGAGTTACAGGCCAGTCTCCAATCTTATGTTTTTATCTAAGCTGTTGGAGAGGATCGTTAATAATAATAATAATAATAATAATAATAATAATATTATTATTATTATTATTATTATTATTATTAAACGACAAGATTAACGTGACATAATGTCTAACGACTGCAAGGGCATGTAACAATAACAATATGAAACAGAAATAAAATTGCTTATATAAGTACAGAGAGGTGGTCACATTACATCATAGCATCTAATGAATAGCTCAGTTTTAAGGTTCTTCTTGAATGTCTCCAGCGTCGTTGATGACCTCAAGTGAGGCGGAAGTCCATTCCAGATGCGAGCAGCAGCGACCGGAAAAGCACGGCCACCGATCGTTGAACGCCGTACTCGAGGCACGAGAACGTCAGTCGTAGAAGCCGAGCGCAGGTGGCATCGAGTTTTGACATCAGACACGCGGCCGAAAGCGTTTGCCAGATATGAAGGCGCCAATCCATGGAGACATTTAAATGCCAACGTAGCAAGTTTGAAATCTATCCTCTCCGGGAAACGAAGCCAGTGTAGCTCGCGTAGAAGAGGCGTCACGTGATCGTATTTCCGAGCTGCAAAAATCAAACGGGTAGCTGCGTTTAGGACTGACTGCAGTTTTGCAATCAGGTGACAGGAGACACCAGCAAGCGTCGAGTTGCCGTAGTCTAGACGACTGAGGACCAATGCAACAACGAGTGATTGCATCACCGATGGTGTGACGGACCTACGTATGCTGCGTAGTTGCCTTTGGACTGCGAAGCAACTCGACACAGTTCTCGTGACGTGCGACCGCATCGACAGGTCGGCGTCAATGTAGATGCCTAGGTCACGGACAAAAGCGGACGGCGTGACGACCTCCCTGCCAACACGTATTCCAGTCACAGGAATCTGGTGCTGGCGCCGGGCAGACGAGCACCACAACGCCTCAGTCTTTGCTGAGTTGAGTTTTAGCCTATTGGATTGCATCCATGCACCGACGTCGTCAACACATTCAGATATTTCGCTTTGTAGCTGGGCAGTCTCTGACGGCTTACAGGTGCCATAGATTTGCGTATCATCAGCATACAAGTGTGGTTGAAGTTGGCGTCTCTGGATCAGCCCCTGCAATTCTGCAGTATATAACAGAAAAAGTATCGGCCTGAGGACCGACCCCTGTGGAACTCCACATACAGTTAGCGTTGAGGAAGACTTGGAGGAGCTGCATCGTACATATTGAGTGCGGTCCTTGAGGTATGATGAAAACCAGCACAAAACAGTGTCATCAATCCCATAGGTCGTCTGCATGCGTCGCAGCAGAATTGCGTGATCAACAGTGTCAAATGCAGCTGACAGGTCAAGCATCATCAGCAGAACGAGATTACCTGTGTCGACAGCAAGCAGAATGTCCGATAATACCTTGAGGACAGCTGTCTCCGTGGAGTGTTGTTGACGGTATGCAGATTGCAATGTTGGCAGTAGCCCTGATGATGACAGATATTCAATCAGATGTTAACAGGCAGCTCATAGGATTTCTCACTGCTAATGGACTTATGCCGCACGACCTGAGATGCATTATCACGACCTTTGTATTGGCGCCCCATAGTTATGCTGATGATAGCCAGATTTACTCATCGTACCTCCCTTGCGAGGTGGAGGTTTTGCGGAAAAGGTTATTTGAGTGTTTAGCCGCTGTCTTGAAGTGGGCGGAGGAAAATCGGTTGGCTCTTAATGTTGGAAAAAATCGAGTTTCTATGGGTCAGCACCCCTCGGAGAAGAACATTGGTGAGTTGCCAACCGTTCGTGATGGGTGACGTCACTTACCATTGTCCCTTCTGAGTGTGTGCACCTGTTGGGTGTACTCGTTGACGGGACTCTGTCATTTGATCCATACTTAAATGATGTGATCAGGCGATGTCACTATCAATTGAGAAAAATCCAATCAGTCCAGCGATATCTGCCTGTATTCGGAGTGGTACACTTGGTCCAGGCCTTGGTGCTAACAAGGATTGACTATTGTAATAGTGTCCTGTGGTGCTTCCTGGTCAACAATCTAGATCGCTTGCAGTCTGTTCTTAACCTTTCGGCGAGGATTGTGTTCGGATGTCGGTGGTGTGAGCATGTTACACCACTTCTCAGGGATTGCCTTCATTGGCTTCGAGTCTCTGAGCGAATTGTGTTCAAGAGATGCTGGCTGACGTATAGAGTGTTACATGACCCGTGCTGTCTGGAGTACTTTGCCTCACTTGTAAAGAGACCACAGTATAGTGACAGGAGATCGTCGCTCTGCTCGAGTCGTGGGGTTAAATTTTTTGTTCCTCCTTCATCCAAGACTGCTAAGTTTGGAGAGATTCTTTCTTCTTCTTCTTCTTCTTCTTCTTCTTCTTCTTCTTCTTTCGCTTAGACAACGAAGGTCTGTAGCATTGATCTACTATTGCCGCGATCTTGGGCTTTTCCCATTCTTTTGCGATTGTTGAGGGTGTGCCGTTACCGATCTGTTGTACCCAGGTGTGGCGAGGGCGACCTGGGGATCTTTTCCACCCTGGGGGTGGATTCCTCTCAGATCTATGGTTAATGGCTGCTGTAAGAGCACTGTAAGCCGGAGTGTGGGTGTTCAGGCGTGCCACATGACCAGAAAGTGCTTGTCGGCGACGACTGATGGTTTGTGAAATAGGCTCTAGGTTGGTCATCTGAGTGACCTCATCATTCCGAATGAAGTCATACCACCGAATTCCTAGTATGCGCCGCTGACAGCGCATGTGAAAGGCTTCAATTCTCCGTGCATCTTGCGCCACGAGGGTCCAGGACTCCGAGCTGTATAAAAGGACCGGTAAGACACATGTTTTGTAGATTCTTATTTTGGTATTTAGGTTCGTCCTCTTCTGTTTCCATAGTCTGTCAAGTGATTGCAGGGCTGAAGCAGCTATGCCTATTCTACGTAAAATATCAACAGTGCATCTTCCATCAGAGCTTTACATGTGGTAATCCTATCTTGTGGAACTCTCTTCCTGATTACGTCACCATGGCTGACACTGCTGAGCACTTCATCAAGAGCTTAAAGATGCATCTGTTTAGGTTGGGGTATAGTTGTTGAGATGTCAAAGCGCTTTTGTTTTATTATTATTATTATTATTATTATTATTATTATTATTATTATTACTGACAATTTCATATAGTGCAATACACATAGCGAAGGCTAATGTCAAGAGCGCTTTACAAGGGAACAGTTCAGGAGATGTCACCCTAGTCACATCTGCCGGCAGCGAGTTCCAGAGCAAAGGGTTGCCCCTTGAAACAGACCGATCTCCAAATTTCGACATTTTGGACGGGGGTGGAATCACAATTGAGAACGGCTGCTTGATCGGAGCTGTGAGCGCCGATCAGACAACTTGGGCTTGCAGACAAGAGCCAATAAGTAGTCGGGGCAGAAAGGGTCGTTTAACGCTGGAAATGTAAACCAGCAACATATAAAGGCTATGCGCTCCGGAATACGGAGCCAGTGGAGGCTGTCTTGTAATAGCGGTGTTGCATGATCATTCCACCTAGCACAGAAGATCAGATGTGCTGAAACGTTTAGCGCCATCTGAAGAAGGGTGAGCTGGCTGACAGGAAGTCCGAGTAAGATACTGTTACAATAATCCACTAGCGATAGAATAAGGGCCCGAACGAGTTTAATCATGTCCGGTAATGGCAGGTAGCGGCAAATCTCCCTGATCGTACGTAACTGATTGTAACAGGTGCGAGTCACATTACCTAGGTGACCGACCAACAAAAGTGACTCGTCCAAAAGAACTCCAACAAGACGTAGTTCGGTACATGGAACAATGTCTGCATCTTCAATTAAAAACGGATTTCGTGGTATGAGATGCTTCCTTCTAGGTGTACTTGACCAGAAGAATTCAGTCTTTGCTGGATTGAGGGACAGCCGATTTTCATCCGTCAACTGTCTGATCGAGGAAATACAGTCCATGATGCAGTACTGTAGTCGTTGGACCTCAGATGGATTGCAAGAGGAGTAGACCTGAACGTCGTTGGCATAGGCTTGCTTTACAAGCCCAAACGATTTGATGATTTGTCCTATGTTTGCCACATATAGGACGAACAGTAGTGGGCCTAGTACTGATCCTTGCGGCATCCCACTGAGAACACGGCGTGAGTTGGACATATGATCATTCCAGCAAACCGATTGCGATCTATCTGCCAGATAGTCTCGAAGCCAAGATAGAGCAACTCCATTTAAGCCATAGGTAAGTTCAAGGCAACAAATGAGAATGTCATGTTCTACTGTATCAAACGCCGTCGAGAGGTCCAGGAGGCAGAGAAGGGCTAGCTGACCATTATCTAATCTAATCTTAAACTTCTATAGCGCCACTTTCATAATGCACAGAAGCATCAACCGATGGCACACCAAATCCAAATCACTAAAGATCCAGGTCAAATCCAGGGTATCCGGCCGGACAAACGGGTGAGCGATCGCATCAATGATATCATTGTAAATATGCAAGACCGCAGTTTCCATTGAGTGGCCCTTCCGATAGGCTGACTGGTCTTTAGGCATTAGACCATTCAACGTCAAGTAGGTGACAAGTTGGTCATTGACCACTCTCTCCAGCAACTTTGAGAGGACGGGAAGATTAGAGACCGGCCGATAATTGCTTATTTCATCTTCCCTCAGACCTGGCCACTTAAGGTGCGGGTATACTACTTCCAAGATGATGGAAATTCACCGCTACTCAAAGACGTCGACAGAAGAGTCGTGAGATATGGAGCGAGCGTCTCGATAGACTCTTTGAGGAGCTACATAGGCAGTGGATCCACTTGACATTGTTTGTAAGGTAAGTTCTTATAGGACGAGTTATCACAATAATCAGTACGTTGTAATAATAATAATAATAATGACCTCACAATCAAAATAATATCAGTTTCTGAAGGAGCAGCGAACGACACAAGACCAGGCCTTGCATGCACCGTGAACGTGGCAGGACCAGCTTTAGACGTTCTTTCTTTGACGCCGTTCACCTTGTTATCCAAAAACTGGTGTTAGTCGTCAGCTGTGAAACAGGAAGGTGGATGAGGGCTCTTGTCGCTGTTTCCCAACAGCGTATTCAAGTGTCTCCAGGTCTACTTGGTATCTCATTTAGCAGAATCTAAAGCTGTGCGCCAGTATTTTCTGCCCTTCTGTCTCACCAGACGCCTGCTAGACTTGAGAGTAGAGCACCAAACACGGTGAGCTGCTGGTTCTCCATCCAACCCTCTGAGCCTCCGGAAAGACCTCTCAAGGCGTCGCGCTTCTCGTCGTGCCTGTCTGCAATCGGCATTGTAGAATGGCCGGTGTGGTCAGGTGCACACCGACATCTTGGTCACTGGCGCCAAGTCGTCCAGAATTTCCATTATTTCAGAGCAGTAGCATTCAACAAGATCAGTCGCAGTTCTGTATGAGTCAATAGGTTGGCAGAGCGGTGACGCCTCAAGCCTAATTTTGAACTGCTCAGAGTCGCAGCACTTCCAACTCCTACGAAGTATTTTCATGTAGACTGGAGACGGGCATGCTATTGAGGTCGTCCAATTAATCATCTTATGGTTGGACAGACCTGACTTCGACACCATGATACCATCCGGACTATTGTTGGCGGATGATAAGATGACATCCAGCAGTCCGCCATGGTTGTGCGTTGGCTCTCCGACAAGTTGACGCAACCTGAACGCATCCGTAAGTTATTGAAATTTCTGGCTATATGGATCAGAAGGTCTCTCGAGGTGAATATTCATATCACCTGCAACAATTATTGAGTTGTTGAAAGTGGCTAGCGACTCCAGAAGGGTAGCAAATTCATTGAAGAATTGATCGCTAACACGCTGCGAGCCTGGTCTATAGATAGCGACCAGTAGAAACGGCATGGATCTGCCAGCAACTCTGCAACATAGCTGTTTGAACGTTGTTGGTTTTACCTTTGTGTCCATCTTGGCAACGTTGATGCCTGGTTTCAAGATTATAGCGATGCCTCCGTGATTGGTAAAGTGAGCGTTATCTAGTCATGTCCCGCATGGTAAGGCACGAGCCGCTTGAATAAAACTAAGGCCCATGCCACAGAGTCTTTTAATGGAAACACTGTCGGTATCCTCGTGCCACGATTCGGTAAGAATAAGAAAATTGAAGCTATGCTCCTCAAATATCAGGAACGTTATCAGTTTTGTTATTGATAGAACGAATGTTCAGTAGTCCGCCCCTAATCCGCCGTTCTGGATGATCAACATGGCGCTGGTGTTGCGGATACGTCAGCCCAGGTTGTGGAAAACCGGTTGGTGTTGACTTCTCGGTGTGAGAACGTCAATTTAAATCCACGATAGGAATGGTTCTTTGACACCTTTGTCCAGCTCTACATCCACGGCCACTGGCCACTCCACCACCAAGGAGGCTGAGCATTGTGAGCAAAGTTAATCTTGCGATGCAGTTGTGCAGAGAGACACGCAGTATCTCCATCTCCAACATCCAGGAGTTTCTCACGCGAGTAAGTAAGAAGTCCCACTGTCAAGAATCTTAGTAAGCCACACAACCAAGTTCACCGCAATGGACAATAAGAAGGATGTCTAAGAGAAATCCCTAGTGAGTAACTTCAAAACTTAAAACGGCAGCACACCTGTTGCATAGACCGCATAGTCCGAGACGAATCCAAGCCAGTGTCGCTAGTGAACGAGCAACCGTAATGACCCTAGATGTCCAGAACATATAAGTAATCAGTAGAAGTCGAAATTCACAAGGAGTACGAACAACAACGAATAAAAGGTCCGAAACTGTCAAGCAGGCACAGCACCTGCAGGCGGTTAGCAAAGCACCCCTAGCGGAAAAAGGTAGTAACAGCGCTATAGAAATTGTCCATGAATGAATGAATGAATGAATGTGGAAATCAGGATGTGATAATTCTGATACAGTGTCAGATTTTGGTGTTTTGGAATCAAAAGAAATTCTTGTCTCATTTGTCCATTGTTGAATTGTGTTACAATCATCTATGGGGCTCTGAATTACCAGTGGAGGCCTATTTGATTCTGGCAGATGTTGTTACGGGGACCATGTTGATGTAACAGACCACTTATCTTGTAGAGATGCCTGGTGATTTGACAGTGACTACATGTTCAAAGTGGTTTGATTGTATTCTGGGAAGTAGATTGAGAAATGACGGTTTGTGAAGGCATTGTCAACTAGCAGAACTCATGATCGGAAGCATAGTTCAATCCAAGTTATTTCCTGTTTATTTCAATCACTTTCCTTTTTTCAACTAATGGTTGATAAGATGACGTCAAAACTTAATGGAGAGAGGCTGAGCAGCTGATTGTAATAATCGTCTCCATGACAACAATCGGTGGTTGATAGGCCTAGAAGGTGAAAAAGCATTTTAAAATATTCAATCCAAGTAAACAACCAATGACATCCAAATCTACAGCAGCGGGAATGCAAGTGGAGAGCAAGCACTAATGGACCAGTTAAGTGACTGTATCACTAGAATTTGGGACTGGATGGCGGAGAACTGCCTAAAGCTGAATGAAGATAAGACACAAATTATCTGGCTGGGCACAAGACAACAGATTAAAAAGATTACAATAAATGCCTTATGTTGTCCTGACGCCACCACTGAATGTGCTACAGTGGTCAATAACCTCGGAGTGTTAATTGGTAGCCAACTGACAATGGCCGACCACGTTGCATCAGTCTGCATGAAGTTGATCTTCCAGCTTCGCCAGCCGCGGGCGGTGAGGAACTCGCTGACCCCTGATGCAAATAGGATGCTGGCTCAAGCATTCATCAGCAGCAGACTTGACTACTGCAACAGCATCCTTTATGGCATCATCGACCATCTGCTACAGAAACTTCAACTCGTTTAGAATGCAGCTGCACACTTGGTGTTCCAGAGAGGCAAGTTTGACCATATTATGCCAGTTTTGCAGGAGCTTCACTGGCTCCCGGTCAGTCAACACGTGACTTTTAAATTCGGGACCATCCTATTCAAGGCTCAACACAGTTTTGCTCCGCCATACCTAACTGATATGTTCTGCTTGACAACTAAGTTGCCTGGTCGGTCGCATCTGTGCTCTGCCCTGACCAGCACACTCACAGTGCCTTGAACTCGGACAGGCTATGGTGACCGCAACCTGGCCGTTGCCAGCCTGGTTGTTTGGAACAGTCTGCCAGCAACATTGCGTTCCTCTGATTCAACTTGACCCTGTTCTCTTTTAGAAATCAACTGAAGACATTCTTGTTTGTTTGATCCGGTTTGCAACTGACATTAGCGCATTTGCTGCTTTGCGATTATTTGCGCTCTAGAAATGTTCGTAATAATAATAATAATAATAATAATAATAAAAAAGTAAACATACTTTCCTGAGAATAATCCAAGTGGGGCATTTACATCTAGAACAAAATCAATCGCTTTGATCCTGGAGCAAATGCCGACGCAAAGATACGAGGCATACTACCGGAACATTGTGAAAGTGCAAATTAACATTTATTATTATTATTTATCAATTTCCTAGTATATATCAGGTCAAGTCAGGTCTTCGTCCTCCAGCTGTGTCCAGCTATTGACTTCTCCATGACATCTCTCCAAAGTTCTCTGTCCTTTGCTATTTCTTCCAAAGTCATTCTGTGTCTTCCGTCAGTTTTTCCATTGAGATTCAGCCCTGCCATGTGCAGATCCTCTTAAATCCGTCCACCCATCGTCTTTTCGGTCTTTTTTTAGATCTTCTTCCCTCTGGTTTGTAGTTGAAAATTCATTTTGGGTTTCTTATTTCTTCCATTCCGAGTATGTGTCCAGTCCATTTCATTCTTCTCTTTCTGATGACTTCCATGATGCTCGGTTGCAGTGTTCTCTCTCTAACTTTTTCATTTGTTATTTGTTCTTTGTATCCAATCCTTAGTATTCTTTTGAGCCATTTATTTTCTGTTGCTATTATTTTTTTCTCCAGTTCTTTTTTATGGTCCAAGATTCACATCCATAAATTAGTATTGGTATTACATAAGTGTTGAGAATTCTTAGTTTTGTTTTCATCCCAATGTCATGTCTTTTGAAAATTTTGGTATGTAGCCTGTTGAAGGTTGATCCTGCCATTGCTATTCTTCGTTTAATCTCCAAGTCCAAGCCTCCTTTTGCCTCCAATTCACTTCCCAAGTAAACGAAATGACTAAAAAGTTTCAGTCCTTGTGCGTAAAAGACCAATAGGGTCTTCATTTCATGCATTAACACAGACGAGGACATCGCAGTCTTATAGGATTATATTAGCGAATATAGCAGTCAGTCAAAGTGTGAAATAAATCATTGGAAAAGTTAGTCATTGCATGAAATGACTGGTTATTTTAGCCATTGCATGAAATAATTGACTCTATTGGTCATTACACACAATGACTGAAACTTTTTAGTCATTTCGTGTAATGACTAATTACACATTTTGACTGTAACATATATATACATACATATACATACATACATATATATATATATAGCGTTAATGCTTCTATCAAGCTCTATGACTGGTTGATTTTTAAGCAGTTGTTGAAGCTTGTGGTATAAATTAGTAAATAGTATAAATTAGTATTATTTTGGTGCTTGCATAGTTTTGTGGTTTTTAATCAAGCAGGTATGCTCTGCCAGTGATTAGCAGACGATGTGATTCGACAGGTGAGTATCAGTTATGTGATGACAGTCTTGGTAGAATAATATTTAACAAGAATAGACAACCGTATATATTTGCAGATAGACTGATCTCACAGATAAGTCGACCCCAGTTTTTTCGTCAAAAATTATGTAAGTTGCTATGACCCACATATAAGTTGACAAGGGATACCTCTTTGCCTAAATCTTGTTTTGATTTTGAACCACTGATTCTCTTCTCCGTCAATTCTGATGCATGATATAACTGTGTAGTATACATTTTCAATTAGCCTGATTATTTTGGCAGAATAAAGCATGCCCGCATTATCTTGTGTATAAGACACAGTTTTTCCTTTAAAAATTTGGTACACGGTGTGGGTGCGTATTATACATAGAAATAAATTTTATGTACATAAAATTTTATGTACATAACATAAATAATTTTAACTTAGCTGTATTTTTATGCATATAACTTGCTTGTTATATGGGTTTTTACCTACGCTGTCCGTGGTGGAGAAAAACTTTGTTTGCACATCATATTTTCAAAAAGAATTTGCCGGAAAATTGTGATTGTCTAGGTTACTCAATAGACATTCTGTCATTGATAGCTAAAAATGATGTAGGCTTATTGTTTTATGGCATAATGACGGCCGCCAGCAGGGGTAAACTCTCTACTCTTCCAATTTTAAGCAGAATTTGAAAGACAATTGTGATTATCCAGGTTAATTAATAGAGATTCTTATAGGAAATTTTGGGTGCCTATTATACATAGGTATTAACATTTACACATTATGATAACTCTAGATACTAAGGGTGCATATTATACATAGGTGCGTACTGTACCCGAGATAATACGGTAATAGTATAATTACAATAAAAGGTATTAATTATAAGAAAGGAACAACCTTATGGCCTATAATAATACTAAACACTAATATAAAAATCCCTCAAGCATATATTGTAACATGGAATTGCAAGATCTAAACGCCTGAAATAACACACATTCATAGAAAAACTATAAGAAAACATAGAAAAACAGCTAAAGAAGATGAAGATAATCCAAGGCATTGTTTTATCATCAAAGGCCAATGTTTTGAATTCAAGCTTTGGCTCACATGACTTAGGCCCTGTGCTCAGAAATTGTTTTGGCATTAGCATGCATGACTAAACATAATTTTATTTGCTAACAGTGAATACCTCCTTCGATGAAATCATTTTTGACTGGATGACTTTCGACGTCATGATTGGTGACTAAATGATTTTCGGCCAAGTAATTTTTGACCAAACGATTTTCGATGAAGTGAGCGTTCACCATATTTTGTCTCATGACACTACACTATATATATATATATATATATATATATATATATATATATATATATATATATATATATATATATATATATATATATCAGTAAACATATCTTTGTGCTGCACAGAAAGTTGTTTTCTTATAGGCATGAGACAGTTTGATAAAGTGGTGATCGCTAATCGTGGGGAGATTGCCTGCAGGATTATGCATACTGCAAGAAAAATGGGAATACAGAGTGTGGCTGTCTTCAGTGAGCCTGATCGCCATTCTCGACATGTTGATTTGGTGTGTATCAGTTCTCTTCTGATCTCAAACTATAGTCATCATACCTTTTTGTATATAAACTAGAGTGCCTGCAATTACATTTGCAGGTTACACATAACTGTTAATGTTTTATTTAGTACATGCCACACATGATGGGTCACACATGGTGACATTGATTTCTTGGCTTCATAAAATGCTTATGTTATGATACAAAATTATAAGAAGCCTTAAATGGGCTTGGTATGTATTTAGCAATTGTGTTACATTTATATTGTATTCATAAACTGAGTGACATCTATTTGAACTTTTTAAATAGAATAATTAATTTTGATCTGGAAGTATGTGGCTGTGTGTTAATGTGTTTGATGTAATGTAACAGAATATTTGTATAGCACCTCTTCTGAAGAATCACTCAAAAGTGCTACCACTGTGACTACTGCATATTGATAAAACCAGTTTTAAGTTGTTTCAAAAAGAGGGCTTTGGAATCAGCAGTTGCTAAATTATATGAACTGGGGTTAAGGGCACTCCAAATATCATTTCTGGAATGGAGAGGTTCATGCTTGAGACACACTGAGGAGATCTTGTGTTGTGGACCAAAGACATGGCTAACCAGCGGTATAGCTAGGAGGATGTAGTAGCTCTGATCAGGGCTTTTAAAAAAATTTTTTCCGGAACGCAATAGTCAGAAGTCAATTGTCAGCATGACGTAGCGGCTGTTCAGTTAATATAATCAATGCAATAGTGTATAATGCATCTTTAATTAACAAGCTGTCACATGTTCAATGAGAAATTTGAAAAATAATATGGAAGATTGATATAGTTCTAAATTTTCTATTTATGAATTTAATGTTGCAAAAAGCCAGTCTTCAGATTTCCCAAAACGCTGTTCTGCCTCATTCCAGCACAAGAAAATCCTTGGCTCTGACAGATATAATGGAGCGGTATCGATGAGAGTACAACAGCTCTCAAGACACAAAACTTAACTTGGGCAGGATAAGGTAGCCAATTTAGAACAAATTTCATATAGTCACTAATGTGATCGTGTCGTGTCACACCAGCTCTGTGACACCCTGTCTGCCAAACAAAGAACCATCTGGAGTTTGCCAAGTTGCTCCAATGGAAGACCAACAGAAAGTGAACCATTTGATTTATAAATGATGCACTGTATAGGCCTACTAGTACTATTTAGTATACTGTAGTCTAGTATGCAGTAGAGCTGTGCCGATTACGGTAATCGGTAACATTCATAATCAGACTGATTATCAGGACAATCAGAACAATAAACAGTACGTTGATAATAATAATGGTAATAATACTAATAATAATAATAAACCATGCCTTCCCTGTGGCCGCGTCGAGAGCGTGGAACTGTCTGCCTTTATTTGTGCAGCTCTCTCCTTCTCTCAACACCTTCAAAGAGAAGCTTAAAACCTGGCTATTCCACAGGAGCTACTTGTGATTTCTTGTGTTTTTGTATGTGTTCACGCAGTTCTTTTAGGACGAGTTACCACATTAATCAGTACGTTGTATTAATAATAATAATAATAATAATAACAATCAATAATTGGGCACCACTCCACTGCCAATACTGATTATTTGGTAATATTCGTATTCAGATCGATTATTAGGGTATTTGGAACAATTTCATAATGACAACTCTAGATATAATCATAAAGTTATAAATTACAATGTGAATATAGAAATTTAAAAATTGACATAATAAGTATTAATTAACCTCTCAGTTGGGGATTTAAATTTTAGACGTCGCTAATTTTCGTTAAAAAGTGCTGGAAAATTAGTCAAAACTAAATAGCGTATTTTTTAAAACTTACTATATCTCCGGCTATATGAAAGCTAAGCAGACGTGGTATACACAATTCTTTAGCTTTTTTATTGCTTGTTCTAACCATCCGTGCCAACAACAACAAACAATTTGGGGGTAGGTCCACTCTACAGCCTAAAATAGCACCCCCCTCCAAAAAAAATTTTGTTTTCTAAGCTCCGTAGCAAAATTTTTTCAGCAGTAACCCCACTTGTGTCAGCGGCAAAGTTGTAGGGGAATGTCAGTGTGACAAAAGAAATCAAAAATATTGAAAATCGGACCACATTTGGTAGAGATATATTACTTCTACACCGAACAGACCTTGGTTTTCTCGGCGGTATTTTCTACACCTCGGTCCCAAAGGGTACATATAACTTAGGACATAGAGCCATACTGACACTAAAAGAGGTGAGATCTATCGAATGGATAGATACTAAAGTGATTTCTGGCATAAAATGTATCTGATACGTTGACCCACTATTGATGAATCACTAGGAAGCCTACAGGACATGTCCCAGACTTTGGGCCCAAATAACGGCAGATAACATTGGACATGTCCCAGGCGTTGCGCCCGTTGACGGGTTAACCTTTTAAAGGGGGAATTAAATTTTTAAAGTCATCCCGCGTCGGGGGAATTAATTTTTGGAAAAGGCGTTCGTATGAAAACGTGAACATATACTTTATAAACTTACTAAATTTCAGGCTATATAGAAGCTAGAAAGATGCGGTTTGCACCGTTGTTGAGCATTTTTATTGCCCTTTCTATCCATTCGTGCCAAAAGAAAAAAGTTGGGGGTAGGGACCACTCTACACCCCAAAATAGGACCCCTCCCCAACATTTTGTTCAAATTTTGATCAAAGGTCAATAGCAAAACGTCTTCAGTGGTAAACCCCCAAATGTGAGTGATAGAGTTCTAGAGGAGTGTAATTTGAACAGAATGGTGCAAAAATTTTGAAGATCGGACCATATTTGGGGTAGTTATGGAGTTTCATACCCAAGTACCAATTGCTTGCTGAAATGACAATTACGTGAACGGATTTTCAATGTGAAAAACCGAACAACTCGGTATATTTCAGGCTATATAGAAGCTAGAAAGATGCGGTTTGCACCATTATTGAGCATTTTTATTGGGCTTTCTAACCATCCGTGCAAAAAAAATTTTGGGGGGTAGGGTCCACTCTACACCCCAAAATCGGACCATCTCCGACCAAAAATTTTCAAAGCTCAATAAAAAAAAATTTTCAGCGGTGACCCCCAACTGTGAGCGGGAAAGTTGTTGGGAGGTGTAATTGGAACAGAATAGTGCAAAAATGTTGAAGATCGGACCATATTCGGCGTAGTTATGGCCATTCTAGCCTCCGGCTGAAGATTTTTCCTATACATTTTCCAGCCTTGGTCAGTCTACAGTCAATATCCCTTGCATATATAGTCAGTATTATCGAAAACGGTGCTGCCGCCTATCAAATGGATGTGAGCTAACTTGGTTGCCACGTTGGATTTTTGAAAATCGTGCAGGTCCGCAGTACGCAGTCGCTTATATAGCGTGCCGTTTATAGACGGCTAACCCCGTTTGGTCAAAGTTTTCCGCCGCAGTCTTAAAACGGCTAACCCGAGGAAAAGGTTAATAACAAAATAATTATTCATTAATTATTGAACACGCATTAAGCATGGAGTCTCTTGGCAAACCTCAAATTGTACCTGCATATAGAAGACATGTGCATTTATGCTGCACCTTTATAGCATATTTGATAGCATATTTGATTGCATGATCATTGAAGGCACCCACTTTAGAGAATTTGACAGATAATTATCGGTATCGGCAAAACAATCTAACAATCGGAACAATTGGCAATCGGAGCAGCTCTAGTATACGTATTACGTATACAGTAAGGTTGTTAATGGTTAACTGGTCTTAAGGGCAAGGACGGTCCTTTTAACTTTGACTGATTAACTGTAATTTCACTTTGAAAACATCAAAATGCTTTGATGTAGCTGTGCAGGATGCTGGCATTGGCGCTGGCGGTTTCAAAGCGCTTTACTGTAGCCGCGCAGGATGCTGGCATAGGCGGCGGCGGCATCAAAGCGCTTTGATGTTGGCACGACACCAGACTGCCGCTAACAAGCGGTTAACTGGTTAACAGGTCTTTTTTTGAACGGTTAGCTGGTCCTTCAAAACCAGTGGTCTTAACAACCTTAGTATACAGTATAATATTAACTATTGTTCTTCATAAGAAGGCCTACATGTTTTCTTTGCAATCTGTAACTAATAACCAGCCAATTGTTCACCTGTCTATATTCTCTGTTCTCTGTGAATACAAGTGAACTAGGCACGACCATAGTGCTGTTTGTTATTATTATTATAATTAATGGACAGCTCCTTACTTACGTACATAATTGCTTAGAGCTAATAAAAAAAAGTAAAAACTTATTTAGCTGTCACAGTGTAAAATTATCTTATTTTTTCTTTTGTTATCATTATTGTAATTGATTAAAAACTCTGAATGTGTAATATTATGCTCATAAATTAATTTCATTTTGTAGTCAGATGAAGCTCACTATATTGGTCCTGCTGCAGCCCAAGAAAGCTACTTGAACCAGAGACGCATAGTGGCTGTTGCTAAGACAGCAAAAGCTCAGGTTGAGTTTTATTTTCTTGATAAGTGTTTAGCTTATCAGTTGTGTATGTTATTGTTATTGTTCATGACAATTTATATAGTGCTGTAACATAGCAAGGGCCAAAGTCAAAGGCGCTTTACAAGGAGCATGGAACAAGATATTGAATAGATGCGTCTTTAATTTGTTGCGAACTCTCCATAGGAGGTGACGGACGACACGCTATCCAGCAGTGAATTCCAAAGGAGCGGATTTCTACGCAAGAATGAACGTTCTCCGAACTTGACAGTCTTCGATGGGTTTGGAACGTAGAGTTGGGTTCGCCTGATGGAACGAAGGTGAAGACGTCGATCACTCCACGCTGGCCTTCAAACGAGTGCCGAGAGGTATTCTGGGCAGAATGGATCATGTAGAGCCCAGAATGTCAATGAACAGTGCTTGAACATGATACGCTCTGGGACCCATAGCCAGTGCAGTGTGTCCCAAAGTAGGGAGGTCACGTGGTCGTGCCAACGCACCGTGAAGATCAACTGAGTGGCGGCATTGAGGATCGACTGTAGCTGAGCAAGCTGACGGTAGGGAAGGCCCAGAAGTAGCCTGTTGCAGTAGTCGATCTGTGTTACAACGAAGGTGTGAACCAGTTGTATTTCCACTGCAGTCGAAATGTACTGACGGACCTCTGATCATTTGGAGTTGGCGAAAGCACGCACGGGTCATGTTATCGACATGGCCATTGGCCAGCAAACGATAACATTTCATCGAAAGTACTCCAAGCAGGCGCACCTCCATCAACGGTCTAATGTTGGCTGCTTCAAGGTGAAGGTTGGCTTGAGCGATCAAAAGTTTCCTCCTTGGAGTGCTAAACCAAATTAGCTCGGTTTTCTTAGGATTTAAGGCCAGCTGAATGACAGCAGCCAAGCATGCAATCTATTGTATGCAATCTTCAAGATGCTTCAAAAGATGACTTCAACAGCCGGCAGGAGGAGTAAACCTGCCCATCATCGGTGTACGCATGCCAGGATAAACCGAGCGATTCAATGATTCACCCGAAATCTGCCACGTAGAACATGAACAGGAGAGAGCCGAGGGCTGACCCCTGCGGCACGCTGCTCAGTACCCTGTGTGAGACGGACAAAGAACCGTATCAGGACACTGACTGTGTGCGGTCCGTCAAGTAGTCCTGCAGCCATGTTAGAGCTGGACCCGTGACCCCGAAGGTGAGTTCATGTTGAAGAGAAAGTGTAGCATAGTCTACAGTATCAAAAGTGGCCGAGAAGTGAGAAGTTGAGGAGACATAAGAGTGACAGTTTACCATTTGCCGTTGAGTCTATGATATCATTAAGTATTTTCAGAAGGCCGTCTCGGTGAAGTGGCCTTGACTGTTAGTATTCTCCTCCTTGACACCAGAACTTTTGTCAGATGAACTTGAGATCACAAGTTCACCGTCACTGCTAGCACTTTTATTCACGGTTTCTTCAGCAGACAATTCATTACCACTGTCTGTAACTGATAAATTTAGAATAAGCTCAAGAGCCTGTTTGGCTGTTACTCATCTGGGTTGAGAACTTGCTGTAACAATCTAACTTGGTGCACCTTGACATGCAGCAGGAAAACTTCTTTGGCTGCTTTTTAGGATTCTTTGATGCCTGAAACTAGGGTCTCTTTCTTTTCATGACTGATAACACAAACAAATACATGAGTACACCTAATTAATTGTATAAATTCCCATTTATCATTAACCTAAGATTATTTATATCAACAGATTATATCTATCAAGTTTTCGATGAAATTCATGATGCGCACATTCTGTACAACATTCCTCACTGCATATACATACATGCATCAATTGATGCATCACCGTCATTTTAGATATAATGGTTTCGTCATCGTTCTAGTGTTAACTTTGTTATGAAAATCTATTCTTCTCTCTCGATCACTAATAACATACATTCACTCAATAAATCTTTTCATTGTCAGCTTTGAGACATTTATCTAATTGAAAATCTCCTTTCTGAGGCCATCATTATTCAGCTGACCAACACATCTATTCATCTATACCAGGAGTCTCCAATTTGAATTTCATGGAGGGCCACATTTGGGAATTTGTCAGTGGCCTGTGTGCATAGCTGGAAAAGTTTGGGGCAATTAATATGAAGTTACGGCATTTTTCGTTAGCCTGCCTAGTCTATGATGTTGTTGTATAGTGTTCTGTTTCTTTAAAAGTATTTTTCAGACAGTTGGCAGATTAGAAACAGCTAGTCCTAAACAGCTGGACACAGTTTCCGGTAGATTTCGGGTTACCAGTGCGTGTTTGCGCGTTTACATTATGTCGCCATTCTCGCCAGGCTTCAACGTTTCCTCGTTTGGTTTTTGTGCCAAATGAGAGGATTTAGTTTTGCTCGTTGGTTTTCGAGGAGTGTACTTGGTCCTCTGTATTTTTCTGACGATTCTGGAGGTTTTTTGGTCGGTCGTTATCGTCAAGTCAAGTCCGCCATCTTGTCCGCCACAATGCTGACATCGCCAGCGTGTGTTTGCGTGTCTGGAATGTCACCCTTCTCGGCAATTGTTTGACTTGATCGACTGTTGCTCCAGTCTTCGCTGGAATTTTCCATCTCCGTTTGATCTGACGAGTTCGGTGACGGGAACCTACTCGGTCGCTGATTATTCTTATGGAACGCCGCCACATGGGAATTCGTCGCCAGACTTTTCCACGTCGCAAATTCCGTCTACCATCTAGCGGACTATCAACATCTTTTTCCGTCACTCATTGTTGTCTCTGCGTTGGGAACATCCTGTGGAAAGACGCTCTCTTAGGAATTCACCGCCGGATTTCGTCATGATGGCGAACTCCCTTTTACCATACGAGTGGATATTAAAGATCATCTTTCGATCCGCAGAGGCGTCAACGCTGTTAACAGTGCTTCTGACTTTGGCTTTGCCATGTCGACAGTACTTACACAGCGGGAGCGCTTCGGAGTGGTTTTTTTATACACGGTGATCACGAAAATCGGGACCCCCTAGATTAATGAATATAACTCAACGAAAAGTCAACTAATATTCAACAAAGTTGTAAGACGTGTACTTTAGATAGTTCTAATGATATTCCACTCATAGTTTGTGTTCAAACGGTCCGCCATTTGCTGCAATACACGCACGAAGACGCCTACGCAATTGCTTGAATGACGATCAATGATGATGCCTTGATCAATCTCGCCCCACACTTGCATGATGCGTTGTCACAGGTCCTCAATATCACGGACTTTCGCTCGTGAACGCGTTCCTGCATAACACTCCAAATTTTATAATCCACTGGATTCAAATCCGGGCTGTTGGGTGGCCAGAGTAGGCGGAATGAAGTCCGGCGTTTCGTTACCTAACAGTTCAACTGTTTCTCGAGCTCTGTGTGCCGGTGCGCCGTCCTGTTGGAATGTGTAATAATCTGAGAAAGTTCGGGTGTCCGCAACAGTCCCTGCATCAGTAGGACGTCTCTGTAATACTGTCCGTTAACTTTCACCCCGGCTCGACGTAAGTGAATAGCTGTACGACCGAAAGTGCTGAAACACCAACTGATACCATTAGGACTTGGTGAAAGTCGGACGAGTACGCAGAAGACGAAAGCGCCAGTGATGTCCTTCTTTCTTGTACCAGCTGCAGCGTAGAGGCGAAATATTTTTTGAGGATCGAGACTGCCTCCTGGGCCTACTATAATTAAAATTTCAGCATGATTGGTCGAAAGGTTGTTAAGTTATACTCATTAATCTAGGGGGTCCCGATTTTCGTGATCACGGTGTATATTAAGACTCGAGATGCTATATAAGAAAATGTTGTTACTTACTTACTAGTCTATTGTGCTTCCCCCATTTCTGTGACAGGCTTGGTCCTGCACCATCACTTTCGTCTATCCCTTCTCAGGCCCTCCTCAGGATCTTTGACAACGTTGTCGAGGCTGTGGCTAGTGGAAACCTTGGGCTGCTCTCTCTCCTTGACCTCTCTGCGGCCTTCGACACCATGGGACCACCATATCCTAATTTCGACGACTCGAGCTTTCCTACAGAATCGGAGGTCAGACGTCGGCTTGACTGCAAGACTATCTCAGGGACGGCACACAGACTGTCTCCTGGGACGGCTCCCTGTTGGCCTTTTGCCCTGTCCATTGTGGGGTGCCACAGGGGTCGGTCCTGGGGCTGCTGTTGTTCGTTCTCTACGTGGTTGACGTTGGGAATGTCATTGACTTGCTTGGCCTGTCCTTGCATGCTTACGGCGATGATGTGGAGGTTTACGCTGCTTGCCCCCCTGGCTAGACAGGCAAGCTGTATACTCGGGTCCAGGATTGCGTGCTTGAGGTGGCGGAATGGATGGTATTGAATCACTTCGCCCTAAATACAGGCAAGACGGAGCTGCTGTGGTTGAGCACTCTGAGGAGAGGCCATATCTGATCGATCAAACACTGTTCGAGATAGGCGGCAAAGAAGTGGCCAATGAACTTCGCCTCCTGAGGGTGCTTGTCGACTTATCACTGACCCACATCGGGCATCTCAACACTGTTACTTGCTGGTGTTTTTTCCAACTCCGGTGAATAAGAGAAGTCTGCCATTACATTACAATACTGGCTGCTATTCATCTTGTCTGTGCTCTCGTACTTTTGAGACTGGACTATTGTAATAGCATCCTTCTTGGACTTCCTGGGAACCAGCTGAGTAAACTGTAATCGATTATCAGTACCTCTGTTCAGACTATTTTCAACTTGAGATGGCATGACCATGTGACACCAGTGCTAGGGGACAGGGTACATTGGCTTTGGGTCCCGGAGCTCATAGTCTATTAGCGGTATTGGCTGACTTTTCGTGCCCTTTGGGACCCTGTCTGCCCTGATTACCTGTTATGTCTAGTACAGAGACAAACGATGACCGGGTGTCATCTCTAGCTGAGATCCAGCAGACGCCACCAGCTGTACGTTCCTCATCAGGCCAAGACTCAGAAGTTTGGAGAGTGTTCAATGACTCGTGGAAACCCACTTCTGTGGAATGTGCTCCCTGATGCAAGAAATTTGGTCTTTATAAGGATACTGTGGTATTGTAAAGCGCACATGTCTTTGGCTATTTTGCCATTCTTATTGTGCTATATAAATTGTCCAGATAATAATAGTAATAATCAGTGGTGTTAATTTTTGTCCTGACTCTTGTCCTTAAGGATCAATTTGAAGTCCTTTCCTTTGGGAGTCAGTCCTCATCCTTACCTTTGTGCTTGGGGGCTCGGTCCTCATCCTTATCCTCGTCCTTGCAAATCAGTCCTTGTCGTGGTCCTTGTAATTTAGTCTTTGAAAAATCCTTATAAGGACCAAATTTCTTGTATACCATTTTCAATTGTTCTGATAATTATGTTCCAAGGTAAGAGTAGTATGTGGATTTATATTTACATACTTGCTTTGAGTTACTCTAAATGTGAAGTCATTATTTCCTTTATTATACCATTTGAGGAGTTCCCTTTATAATGCCAGTTGAGGAGTTTCCTTTATAATACCAGTAGAGGAGTTGATTCTTACCAGAATTCTTTGTTGCCCTGTGACGTCGGCTCCAGTTGAACGAGTGTTTTCGCAAAGTGGTCTCATAATTAGACCTCATCGTGCACGCATGACTGATCAGCTGCTGGAAACACTTGTTTATTTGAAATGCAACATTGCTGTTGACTAGATATTGTTTTGCAACATTGTTTTTATGCTTTTCTAATTTTGTGATTCGAATTGAAATTGTCTTTGGTTTTTTCGTTTCTGACTTTTTTTTGTTTGACAGAGGTTGCTCCTTGTCCTTGTTCTTGATCCTTATTCTTAGAGGTCAGTCCTTGTGGTCCTTGTGCTTGGGGGGTAAGTCCTCGTCCTTGTCCTTGGAGGGTCGGTCCTTGTTCTTTTCCTCGTCTTTGAAGGTCGGTCCTTGTCCTTATCCTCATCCTTGGGGGGTGAGGGGGGGTCAGTCTTTGTTAACATCACTGGTAATAATAATACTTCTCCTGAGACTTTTGTCAAAAACCTAAAAACGCACTTGTTCACAATATCTTATATTTGACTGTTGACTGTACACTGTGTACAGTGCTTTTGGTTTTTGCTGATGGCTATGTTACTGCACTTCATAAATCGTCAGTAATAATAATAATAATAATAATAATAATAATAATAATAATAATCCTTCTATGTACTTCTTCAGGTGCTGCTGCAGTATCCGAGTGTATATTTTGCTGGGGATGCTGACCAAGCTGATGCCTTGCATTTGTCATTTTTCTTTTGTATTTGGACAATGATGGCCTTTCCCCAGCCAGTTTGACATATTTTGTTTCATAATGCATGTAATATTTCTGTTGAGCATGCTCCACCTGCTTTAATCATATCGGCTTTGATACTGTCGCCTCTTGTGTAGACATCTCAGATTTCCCATATTGGTGTTTTCTGTTTTACATGCCTCAATTTTTCTTGTATTAGAATGCTATGCTGTTGTTTTATAGTTTCATCTTCAAGCTTGTCATATTGAATCTTCTTGCTGATCTTTTTTGTGGTGTAGTTCACAGTCTGATTTTCACTCCTGCCATTAACAGTTGGTGGCCTGAGGCAATGCCAGGTTCTGCAAGCATTTGGCACATCGTGATACTGCTCTTCTATTGCTTGCGTGCCAGCATGAAGTCTATCGTGGTTTTGTCTTCCCATCTGGTGACTCCCATGTCTATATCATGTTTGCTTTATATAAAATGCAGTGTTTATCACAATAAGGTTGTTGTTCATGCAAAAATTATATAGTTTCTCTACTCTTCCATTCTCTTCTCTGTATCTGAATTCTCCGAAAGCTCCATTTTATGTTTTCCATGCTTTCCCAATCTTGGTGTTGAAGTCTCCCTTGACAATGGTCATGTCCTGGTTTGTTAAGCTTTGGATTGTGTTTTGCAGTGAGGTACAGAATTCTTCCATGCCCTCCTTGGTTGAATTTGAAGGTGGTGTGTATACCTGGTTAATTGTTGGTTTTTCCACTTGAGGTTTTATATTTTGCCCTCAGTATATGTGGTCCAACTGCATCATATCCCATCAAAGCAGTGACTGTCATCTTTTTTTAATCTTAGATTTTTATCAACTCCCTCCTGGTGCTTTCTATCCTGTCTTTCTGAGTAGATTATATATTTTTAGTCATCCTTTTAAAATTTTTCTTTGCCAGTCCATATTGTTTCCGATACCCTGATGAATCCCTATTGGACACTTTCGAGCTGGTGAAGCAGTATATCTAGGTGAACAGGCATGTTTAATGTTTGTACGTTCCAGTGGTGACATATGTCTCTATGCTACTGTCAAATAGATGTTTGAGTTGGTTGATTTTCATGCAAGAATTTTGTTGGTTTGTGATCTCGGTGGCCTTGCCATTCCTATCCATGCCGGATGTGGCCTCCCCTTTTGCGAGAGAGACCTTTTCACATTGTTTGCTGTTATTATTTTTATTGAGACAATTTTTATAGCGCAGTGGGTATGGCAAAGACCAGAGGTGTTGCATCATGGAAGCCAGGGGATGTCTGGGCATCCACAAAAAATCTTGTGCCTAAAAGATATAATAGCATTGCATTATAAGGAGAATAACTATCATCTATAATTGTTGCATTTGCATAAACTTGTACGACACTCAACTTAATTACTAAAACAGACTCACTTTTTTAAGTGTTAAAAGACACTTTGAGACCAAACTGTTACACATCAGTAAAATATATCAGGGCATTGGGAATGGGCGTTCCTCCCCCCAAAATTGCTGCATGACACCACTGGCAAAGGCCAAAGTCACAGGCACTTTAACAGTCTTTGCTTGAATGAGATGTTAAACGAGTGGTCATTAAATTCTTTGTAAATAACACAACAGACTTAGCTTTTGTAATGTCCTTAGGCAGTGAGTTCCATATAATTGGATTGCTACGTGAAGCTGTTGTATCTTATCATCTTGTTTAAATTTCTAAGTCCAATCCTGTCATGGTAGCATGAGGAAGCTGGTGGACCCATGTTTTGGCCTTTTGCTCTGAGCTGTTCTCCCTGCACCTGCCGCCTGTATTGGCTGGCTGTTTCAGAGTTCCTGGTGAGCCTGTTCACCTCGTATAATACCATTTTTGATTCTTCAGCAATCTCTCAAGTAAGACAGGCGTTGTTGTTGATCCTTGAACCATGATAAGGTGCAGGTAGGATTTCAGAAAAGTAATATTGTTTTCCGGTTATAAGTAATTGTAAGGCAGTTTGAAGTTCACTGAAGAATTGCATAGTGATGGCTTGGGATCCAGGGTGATGGATGGTTAGTGGACATCCCAATCCACAGGAAGTTAAAATGTTCAGGATGAGAGCTTCAAAAGTTGTAACCCTGATCGAAGTCTTTAACCTGTTTAAGCCAGCTATAAGAAGGAGGTGTATAAAGTTGGTACCAAGTAAAAAAACATGCTTATTTAGGCCATATGAACATGTGTAAGACACATTTTCATCAATATTTATAATAGTAAGTAAGTAACGATACATTGCGAAAATGCAACCTTGGGCACTAACATTTGCCAAAATGACTTAAGTAATGGAAACCATCTTACAAGAAAAAACATTTAATTAACCACCTTATAAAAAAGCTTCTAAAACTGTCTATAAATCTAAATGATGAATGTAGCAGTTACTGGCTATGATAGGCAGCAAAACATTTAGCATGAATTCCAATGTCGCACTGGTTGCAATTATAAGAGGTCATGCTTTTGCACTCTCTGCAGCGAGTACGTCGGCCATCAGGGTTCTTTATAATGAAATGTCCCAGCTTGTTTTTGGCATTGCATGTATCGATTAATGTTTTCATTAGCGATGGATGACCAGTAAGATGTGGATTGTGAATAGGAGTCGTAGTATCAGCTGCTCCCTTCAAAAGTGCAACTGCAACTCGGCGACGAAACTCAAGTAAGTCCATTTCCCTTCCATGCACTAGATGATGAAGGCTCCATGCATTGCACAGTGATACATTGATAAAGTTGATGAAGAGTGGCCACCACCATTTTTTGGCTGTCACTGCAATTCGATATTTGGCCACAAAATTATCCAACATGTCTACATAGACCCCTCAGCCGTAATTTTTAATAAATTCGGCTGATTGAACAAAATTTTCGGCTGATATCCGGATTATCCGTATTTAAGCGAAGACAATGAAATCCGGCTGAAAATACGGCTACATGTAATAAATTCGGCTTACATGCTTTTATACGTACTGAAAACAAAATCAACATAACGGCACCACCAAATGCCAATACAGTCACAGAGTAATTAATCCAGAGGCAATTAAATTAATTAATCCTGCACAAATTTAAAATTGTCATGAATAAAGCATATACGATGCAGTTTGTCAGCTGATAAACTAGATCTTCTACTGTTTGCAACCAGTCCAGCTGTGGAGAACATTGACTCCACTGGTACAGATGAGGCAGACGCAGACAAGTGAAGGCGAGCAAGCTGACACAGGTTAGATAAATCCCCAGAGACTGGTTCTGTCGCCAGAATTGCAGCACGTCATAGCAAGTTGGTGGTGTTGATGTCAGATAGTTTGCAATCTCGACAGCAATCTAACCAATACATAAATAATAAATTTATAAAAGTAATTATTCTCAACGTATATGAACACATACTGAGCAATGATAACAGATTCAGTAATTATTTTTGGCTCTTGTTAATACATATCATCATAATCATCAGTAAAACGGTCGTACCTCACTGCTTATCTCATTTCCTGACTGTGCTTCGTTTTTAATCTCCTGAAGAAGCTCCATTTTCATCCTACGCCGCTTCAGCTCCGGTTCCATTACTTCTGGATCATCGCGCCACTGGGCTGTGACGAACTGCCTCTTCTTGTTACAGATATATACCCTCGATCGTTGGCCAACTGAACTGCATTCTCCAGTAAGACGCCAGCATCAGCACGTGGAAGAAGATCTTTTGTGTCGGGATCCAGCACCTGGTGCAGCATCACTTCATTACTGATAGGAAATCGATCGTTCAGTTTGTTCAACACAGCTTCTTTTATCTGCTTGATCTTGTCATCATCATTAGTAGCTACTGCACAGATCTTCCGAATTCGAACCTTGATGAGTGGAATTGTAGATAAGGTAGGCGCAGTTAAGCTGAACATTTCAGTAAGAGCTCTGAATGGCTTCAGCAATGTGACAAGTTCATGGATGAAGTCAAGTTCATCTGCATGAAGAGCAAGGTCGGCTCTGCCAATAAGTTTCAACGATTCTGTACCTCCCGCTGTAGATCACTGACTGATTCTAGCATCTCGAGGGTTGAATTCCATCTAGTAGGACAGGCGGCCTTTAGCGATGTGTGACTGTGACTGTGAAGTTTAACGTTATTTTCAATTTCGCTGCCATCATCATTGTTCAGAGTTGATGAGAACTGGTCATCGAGATCGAGTAAGCCACTGATGTTGGCAACAATGTTTTGTAGCTTGGAGACAATTGCTTTGTCTTCAGTATTTGCTACTTCCTCCTCAACCGTTGATGTCTTGAAGTGCAAGGCAGTAACTATGCTTCGACATTTCTGGATAATTTCAACGACATCTGCGAATTTGAGGATGCTGTCTTTAGTTAACAGAAGATGTAGGCAGTGTGCCGTGCAGTGCTGGAATGATTCAACCTTTAGTAGCTTCAAGTCTTCACCATATTCGCTGCTCCATCATGGCAACTCGTCAAGTACATTTTCTTGGGATGTACAAAGAAGTTCTTGAGAACTACTGTCACATGATCAGCAACATCTCGTGCAGTATGAGATGGCAGAACGTGACAACTAAAGCGTTACCACATTGTACGACCAATCATCCTGCAGAAAAGAAGCTCTAACGCCCAGGTATGATCTTGCTTTATATCTGTCAGTCCACCCATCAAACATAACACACACTGAATTCACATCTCCTATCTTCGCGGTGCATTTCGCACTGCCTGATATGTGTCCTCCAGGCTGTGCCACCTAGAGTAATTGGAGATGGGACATGCAGAGACGGGCATTCAGCTTGAAAAAGTCCAGAAACCCAGCCTTAGCAGCGTTTTCAAACGCTAGCAGATCCCTACAAAACCAGATAACCATATCCCGTGTCACCTCGTGGTCCGATATGCGGTCGATGTTTCACCGCAGCTATCGCTATACTTCGTAATGTATCCCATTAAAGACCGCATTTTTCCTTCAGAACGTGTCGAAATGTCGCGGGCGCTGGCTCAAATGTAAATTCATATTACCTGTCGGGTAGACGCCTTGAAATTTGCCACCTGTGATATATGGCCTTTGTCCCCGAGTTCTTTCTGGGCTTGAGACAAAGTTGGCAGTACAATCTATCCTCTTCAAGAATGCGCCATCGGCGTTGGTTAAAGATCCGAAATAACGCCAGCATTCTGCCTTTGAGTTTCCATGTTGTCCCGGTGGCTTTGGTTTGACTAGCAGATTCTGCACGAACTTGCGTTCTCCCGACTAAGAACTGACGTACTAACATTCTTGTTTGTCTACAACAGGGTAAGCAACTTAGCATTAAGTTAACATACGTTACATACGGAAAAAAAGTACAAAAATCAAACTCGTGATCATTAAAAATTGTACATTATTTTCAAGTTTTTACCAATACAAGGGCATTTCAATATTGACGAAAACGGCTCTCATCGAATCTCGCGAATCACACGGAACGAATAATGTGTCTATAGGCATCTTATAAAGCAGATTTAGAACAATTAAAGTACTGTGCTGAGTTGCTAACTTGTTAAATTTGGTACATTAATTAGGGCCTACCTTTATTCCTTTTAGCGTTGCCATTTTGACTTTTGAGCTGTCAACGGACAACAGTGAATGACAATCAGACTCAAATTCACTCAATGACTTCCAGTTACAGACAGACTATAGCGGGGAACGTCCCTAAATAAACAAAGCACTAATATATGTAGGTCAGTCAGCTTGAACTTGAACTTGAAGCCCTGTATCAACCAGACCCTGCGAGGCTGCGCCCGCAGCACGCCTCGCGTATTCGCTTGTATTCAATCTACAGCTGGCTCAGCCAGCGGCCCAGCTTCTTCTATGTAGAGGCGCTGGCACTGGCAGCGGCTGGCTGAGCTGGCTCAGCTGGCTCCTCCCCATAGAGGGCGCTGGGCTCAGCAGCTCAGTTGCAGCAGCTCAGTTGCAGCAGCAGCTCAGCTGCAGCAGCTGGCAGCCTGGCAGCAAGCTCGTTCAATGTTGACAATGTTCTATTTATTTTAACGTCGATGTAAATAACAATTTCGGCGAGGTTCAAATTTATGGCGGATTTTCGGCTCAGTAAATACGGCGATTTCGCTAGTGGCTTTTTATCCGGCGGATTTTCGGGGGGAAATATTCGCGGATAATCCGGCGTTCGGCGGCGGCTGAGGGGACTATGTCTACACCACCCATGTTGACATTATAAGAAGCAATAAGATTTGGCTGTCGCACATTCACAAATTTCTTGGCTGAACGAGAAAATCGTTTTGTCGACAGCAGTGGTGCAACTGCTTGAAAGTTAGATGCGAGGGTAGCAACAGAATTATCGTTCCATTTCACTGCCACTACACTGTTGAGTTTATCAAATCTGAAGTCTTAGGCTCCACGCTCTTTCTTCCCAAATGACTTGCTGTTTTCAAGTGGATTTTCAGCTAAGCGTTGTTCACGTATTGTTCCTGTTGCACAGAATTTTCGCCTGCTCAGTTCAACTAGTAACTTGTGTGATGTAAAGAAGTTGTCAAAGTAAACAGCATGTTCTTCTGGATCCCTGACAATGTCTAGCAGCTCCAGAACGACACTAGCTCCCAGCCCTAACTCATAATCATTATAGTCGTCTCGTCCGCATATGGTATGAATTTGAACAAGTACCCACCGGACTAACAAAGAAGCTTTGAAGAAGCAAAGAACTTTGAAGCCGAACCTTACTGGTTTGCCCTTCATGTACATCTTACATGAATGCCTGCCAAAATATGGTATCATCTGTTCATCTACACTTAAATTGTGAGTGAACACGCCAAACTTCGCAAACCTGTCATTCAATAGATCAACATACGGACGGATTTTGTAGTATTTGTCACAGGTGTGAACAGTTGTGTTATCTGCTAGATGAATGTTCCTTTTAGATCCATATACTCTTGTCTGCTAAGTGATTCAGTGACAATGTCAGTCTTGCAGTCGTCAGCATTTTCCCAATACATTCTTTCTCTTGGGAGATGATGATATCCAGAAAATATGAGAAATCCAATGAATCGCTTTAGCTGATACTTTTTCACTTGAAATTCATGACGATTTGCATAAAGATTGGTCTGAGTCATTATAAGATCAAACATGTCTTCATCCCTAAATTCTTCAAGCAGCTCAACCTCACTTTTCTGGATTAATAATGCAGTAAGTGCAGATACTCTAACCTTTTCTGCATTTATTGGATGCAGGTTGAACTTCGGAGGCTGTTTGCACCATTTTGTGTCAAGTGACTTACTTTTCTGACTCTTCTTTTTCTGACTATCTTTTGATTTGCCACATATTTCACAGACCTCACTGACAGCAGTTATCTGAGAGACTTTGTTGGAGCAACACCCACGAGTTGACGATGTCAACGTTGCATCTATGACTCTTTTGACTCTCTTTGACACTATTTTCTTCTTCTTTGCTGGAGGCTTATCATCTTCTTGATTGTCGTCATCTGGTGCGGATCGATTATTTCTTCTATCACCTTCATAATGCACTTCAATTTCCCCAGCTATGTCAATTGGTAAGATCTCCGTAGCAGCAGTGTCATCTTCATCACACCTTTCGCAATCACTCTGATTATCAACATGAGCTGGAGGTAGAACAACTAAATCTGCTTCTGAAATAGAGTCTTCTTCTATAAGAGCCACTGCTACAGCCAGACTAACAACTTCTTTATTGGCATTTTCTGAATAGACAAAAACAACGACCTGCATACAATTGTCATTAGTAGCAATTAGAGGCAGATTTTTGATCATTAGTGCTTTATATTTAGCATCTATCATTTATCATCTAGCATTTATCAGCATGTCTTTATTTTGGCACTTCACTGATTCGTCCTTCTCAGTCTGCTCGAAATCTTGGTGTTATTTTTGATAATCACCTCTCATTCTCATAACACATTGACTTCGTCTGCCGTTCTGCTCACTATAACATACGAGATGTAAGGAGGATTAGACACCTCATCCCTTCCTCTGCACTTATTCCTCTGGCCAACGCTTTGGTATTGAGTCGTCTCGACTATTGCAATTCGCTGTATACTGGGATTTCAAAATCTGACTTAAACCGCCTACAAAGGATTCAAAATTCATTAGCCAGGGCTATCACTGGAACTGCCAAATATGAGCACATCACACCAATCCTAAAATCACTTCATTGGCTACCTGTCAAACAAAGGATTGAATTCAAGATAAGTCTCATCGTGCATAAGACGCTCCACACAAATCAGCCAATGTATCTCCGATCGTTACTGACTGCTCAAGACAACCATCACTCAACGAGGTCATCTTATGCTACTACTCTTTACATACCCTATAGCAGGACTACTACTGGAAAACGTGCTTTTTCTGTTACCAGACCCAGACTTTGGAATTCTCTGCCGGTACAGGTCCGCCAAACTGATTGTCTTACTACCTTCAGGTATGTCTATATGTATAGTATATTGCAAAGTTAGCTGGGGTTCAACCCCCCGGCAACTCAAACCCTGCATAGACCAACTACGCCCTCTTACAAAATTGCGTTTTTTAACAATGGTCAATCTTATTAACAAAATGAGTACTAACGAACGAGAACAATTATTTATTGATTTTTTTAGGTGTAATTAGAAAGGTTGTCAGTTGCGGAACATTTCACTATAGGTTAATTTAATAGTGTAAATAATGACTGGCTTGCACTGGCATAGCTAAAGTCATACAGGCGTATTGTCGCTAGGTGGCGCCGCGTGTGGCTGCCAAGGAATTTTGATCCTGCGATTTGTTTTTTGTCGGACTATTTTCTCATTCAGCTTCTCATGATGTACTAAAATTTGTACTATTTGTCAGTTCACCCGGAAATAGTATTGGTTTAATTATTATTCGAGCGACTTTGGTGTATTTAAGAAGAAACGGACCGATCTTACACCAACACCGTTAACATTTCAAATATTACCATTTAACCAAGATGGCCGTCGTTTGAATACGTTCTTATCGCTACTCTTCTCAACTGGATTTCTGATTCGGAACTTTCGACTTAGGACATGCTTAACTTCTCGTCCACCGGTGGAGTTTTTAGCTGAATTTAGCCGTATCGGTCGCCTTGTTCACGCGAGGACGCTCGTCGTCGTCACGATGGACTGTATCAAGCAGCAAATGTTTCGCTACACGTCAACCGAGTTGCTGGCCATTCGAAACGACTGCTGCCCGGCGCCTTGCGTTGTTGACATTTTGGCTGAAGTCAACATCATTTGCACCCGCGGACCTCCTCGCCCGGTTTGTCGCCGCAGAAAGCAAGCGGGTCGAAGACGCTCGAGACCGATCCTGGCGCCAGCCGAGAATGGATCCTTCATTTTCACCGGGTTCAGTAACAGACACCACTCGCCACGCGTAGCCCGACCTGGATTGGGCAGTTACTGAATGACGGTTACCAAGTGGTCGAGAGGGCCCGGTCTCACCCTCGAGATGAAGCGGACCGTCTCTCTACCAACCACGGCGGCGTGGCCATCTGTGCCGCTCCCGGTATCCGACTATCCAAACGGCAGTTCATGCATCAGTTTCAGTCACTTGAATTGGTGATCGCTCGCGTCACCTCAGTGGAGTCGTGCATTCTGGCCGTGGTCTACAGACCAGGCTCCGCCAAGTCCTCACAGCTCTTCTTCTCGGAAATGTCGGAGTTACTGGATGAACTCGCGTCACACAACGGACCTGTATACGTCGCTGGAGATCTAAATGTGCGGCTCGACCGTGATGAGGATGCAGCCTGCCGCCAACTTCGTGAGCTTTTTACATCTTATAGCTTTACTTTCCAACCGACTAATGCGACGCACGTCGGCGGAGAATGCTCGATGTGATTGCGTTTCATTGTGGCACCGTGGCACCACAGACGTGTGTAATAGACGTAGGGCTATCCGACCACCATCTGATTAGCTGGTCGGTGCCGCTAACCAGGCCTCGTCCTGTCTAAGTCTCCACTACACGACGTGCCTGGCATTAAGTCGACACTATTGCATTTTTGAATGAGCTCGTGACCTCTAAACTTTGTCAACCGGCCCTTTGGCCCATGATGGACGTTGACGAAATGGCTCGATTATACGATCAAGAGATCACTGACATTGTTGAGAGGCTGGTGCCAGTGATGACAGCGACCTGTCGACGTCGCCCCTCAGACCCCTGGTTCGACGATGAGTGTCGTGCAGCTAAGATAAAGATGTGGTTTGCCGAACGGAAAGCCAGGTCGACCCATGCCGATCCTGGCGATGCTGCAACGCTCGAATCACACTGTTTTAAGTTTTAAGATTCTTCTTGAAGGTGTCTGGCATTAGGGAGAGTTGAACTGAAGAAGGCAGGCGGTTCCATGCCCTTGCAGCAGTCATGGGAAAGGCACGATCGCCTACAGTACGAAGGCACATCAATGGAACGACCAGAGAAGCGGTTCTAGCAGATCTCAGGCGACGCTGACCTGCCTGATCTGCAACTCGTGCTAATTCTGTCGCTAGGTACTCTGGCCCTATACCATTCAGGCAGCGGTAAGCCAGCATTGATAACTTAAACTGAATCCGCTCCGGCATTGATAGCCAGTGTAAGTCTCGTAAAAGCGGTGTTACATGTTCACGAGAAGGGACCTGGAAGATCAACGACGCCGCTGCGTTCAATACGACCTGGAGATGGTCCAGCACGTGTTTCGGTGATCCGGCGAGTGTCGCGTTCCCGTAGTCTAGTTTGGTCAGTACCAATGATGAAACCAATGACTTGAGGGCGGTGACTGACACTGATCTTCGTACACTTCTGATCAGCCGGAGTGCGTTGAAGCAGCTGGCAATTGTCTTCAAGACATAGGTCCTCATCGATAATGTGCTATCGATGTGGATCCCGAGATTCCGGACAGACAACACTGGTTGCACCTCAAGTCCATCGATGCTGATACAGGTCGTCGGTGTCAAGTGTTTCTGATGCTCAGAGGTGATCCATAATACTTCAGTCTTAGCAGCTTTAAGTTGCAGCTGATATGACTTCAGCCACCTGGTCACCTCGACCAGGCACCTAGTGACACGCTGGTGGAGCAGATGAACTGCTGCAGGAGGGCTGCTTCCATATACTTGCGTGTCGTCAGCGTAGAGGTGTGCTTGGAGCCCGAACTGTTGATCAATGCTTATCAGGTCGGCGACGTAGAGCGCGAAGAGAATAGGCCAATGATGGATGTGGTAACTTATCCAATAGCGGACTGCATGAACACATTACATTGTTAGTTATTAACATGAGACATGTAGCTAGTCTGGAAAAACCATGTCTTCAGGTGCTTCTTGAACATATTGAGTGATGACAAGTTTTGTAGAGTAGAAGACAGACTATTCCAGGTCTTCGCGGCAGTAATTGGGAAGGTACGATCACCTACCGAGGTGAGGAGTGTACGTGGGACGTGTAGTGTCTTAGTAGAGGCTGACCTCAAATAATGTCTATACATAAGTTGCTTAACTGTCTATTATGGAATATACCGTATATATTCGCGATAAACTCGAGCAATTTAAGGCTAATTCACAGGCCTTATATCCTGACCTCGACTTGTACGCGAGGCACCAACTGTCGGACATAGTTTTCACACAGAGGATGTCAAAAATAATCAATTGCGCTAAGGTAGGTAGGTAGGTATCGTCCATCCTCATTGCTGAGGGTCGGAGGCTATGCAGGCTGACAACAAGGTTCTCCACGTGACTCTGTCTTTTGCAGTTCTGATGCAATTGATAATTGGTTGTATTGTCCATTCCACAATATCATCCATCCATCGTCTATGAGGCTGTCCTCTCTTCCTCTTGCCATCAATTCTGCCATGAAGTATCGTTGTACATAAATTGTCTGCTCGCACTATGTGACCAAAGTATTTCAGTTTCCTAAATTTGATAACTGAGTATAGACGCCTATTTTCCCCAAGGAAAATTGCACTAAAACTTTGTGTAAATAATCACTTTCAACATACGCTATGACATCTAAATAAAAGTTAGCATCAGCGATTTGAAGATTTGTAATATATAGGCGCCACATAAATATTATTTGTAATGTATTGGCGCTACATAAATATTAAAACAATTTTTTAAAGATTCATTCAATTGTTCAAATTGCCAAGAATGAGCGAATTGCAGGTTTAAAGTTTTCTTAATCATCAGGAATCAATCTGTGAATGTCAAAATCGTTCAGTTTCCCGATAGTTAAAAGCTAAAACACAGTTTTTCAATCAAAACAATGGCACCGTGCACCCAGCTCGTGTCCGCCATTGTTCCAACTCTCACAATCACCTCAAGAGGGTGCACGGTGGTGACGTACTTCAACTTATACCCGGGTCAATGATTTTAGACACCTTCAAATCCCAAAAATTTAGGGGTCGACTTATACTCAGATCGACTTTATCGCGAGTACATACGGTATTCAGAGTCCTGATTAATCACAATTTTCATTCACTTAAATGTGACTGCTGGCAGAGAGTGAGAGAGACAGACAGAGACTGACAGACAGAGAGATTGCCTTGAATTGGAAGGATTTCCCTCCACTGTTTCTACCTGCATGTACTTGCAATCTTGGATTTGTTTATTGTTGATGATATAGGTTCCAGTTCTTTGTGTTCCAAAAACTTTAGGTAAGACACCCACGGGTATAAGATGCATCAAGGGGCTAATTGTGTAAAAAATCCTATAACCTGCGTCTTATATGCGCGAAAATACGGTAATGAAAGCTCTATGACCAATTGTAAATTCAGCAAGCATTCAAACTGGAGTAGAAAATCGAGCAGACTTCATAGCCAGTATTAACTTACTGAATTGCCACCTAGTGAAAAATTTGTTATTTCAAGCATGCACTAGTCTGATAGTATAAAGAAAGTAAAACTTGTTTCTAATTATTGTTTCTTTTAAAAAGTTTGTCTAGAAGTACATCTATAACAATAGAATGAGTGTCTGCTAAATTTCTTGTGTGCCATAGTACCAAACGTCAGGATCAATGGCACATTACAGAGTCCAGCAACATAGAAAAAAGAAATAAAATAACAGTAATCATGTACAAACAAAAATGAATGAAACACAATCTAAGGCAGTAAAGAGTATGATTTTCTGAACACCTTTTCTATCAGGCAAGCTTCACTGGCAAAGCCTGTGATTGTTCCACTGACAACTGAAGAGTGAAGACCAGGCGAACAGAAATATTCAGAACTGGAAGGCAAAGCAGTAGGCTATTGCAGTAGTCGATCCAGGCAGAACAAGAACACACACTTAGGTTGTTAAAACTGCTGGTTTTAAAAGACCGGTTAACTGTAAAAAGTTCGGTTAACGGATCGTTAGCGGCAGCCTAGTGTCGTGCTTACATCAAAGAGCTTTGATGATGCCAGCACTGGGGTCGGCGTCCCTGCGGCTACTTCAAAGCACCAATGCTTTAGCGACTGCTATGTAGTGAGATCCTGTTTGTTCTCACTACTTATTATTTTATTTAAATGTGACTTTTGACATTTGAAATGGAGCAATTTAGCCATTAGGCAGCTAAAACTTGTTAACAATTGGCCTTTTCTGCATTGCATCATGAAGATATTGGATTGAATTTTAATTGGATAGTTCTTTAATTTTCTTTATATAATGTAAATGTAATGTAAAGTAATCAATTCTCTTTGCAAGTTTTTGAAGTTGTTTGTTATAGGCAATACATCCAGGATATGGTTTCCTGTCTGAAAATTCTGAATTTGCCGAGCTGTGCCAGCATGAAGGTATAGTTTTTGTAGGTCCTCCGGCTTCAGCCATTCGAGATATGGGAATAAAAAGGTAAGTACTGTGCTAAATTGAGATTTTCTCAACTGTTTCCTTGAATTACTGTTTAGCCCGTTGCAGGGGGATTTAATTTTTTTCAAGTTGTCCCCAATCGGGGTATTTAATTTGGGGGAAAGGCGTTCATGTGAAAATGTGAACATACAAGTTTTAAACTTACTATATTTCAGGCTATATAGAAGCTAGAAAGATGTGGTTTGCACCGTTGTTTAGCATTTTTATTGCTCTTTCGAACCATCTGTGCCAAAGAAGGAAATTTTGGGGATAGGGTCCACCCTACAGCCCAAAATAGGACCCCTCCCCAGCATTTTGGTCAAATTTTGATCGAAGCCCAATAGCAAAAAAATTCCGCGGTAACCCCCAAACTGTGAGCGAGAACGTTGTAAAGGGGTGTAATTGGAACAGAATAATGCAAAAATTTTGAAGATTGGACAAAATTTGGAGTTTTTATGCTTTTTCAAACAATATTACTCATTGCTCGAAGAAATGACAATTTTGCGAACAGATTTTCAATCTGAAAAACCGAACAACTCAGTATATTTCAGACTATATAGAAGCTAGAAAGATGCGGTTTGCACCGTTGTTTAGCATTTTTATTGCTCTTTCGAGCCATGCGTGCCAAAAAAGAAAATTTGGGGGGTAGGTCCACTCTACAGCCGAAAATCGGAACCCTCCCCCCAAAAAATTTCAAAGCGCAATAGCAAAAAATTTTCAGCGGTGACCCCCCAACTGTGAGCGCGAAAGTTTTAGGGCGGTGTAATTGGAACATAATAGTGCAAACATTTTGAAGATCGGGCCAAAATTGGCGGAGTTATGATTTTTCAAACCTCAGACTTGAGATTTTTTGAGGCATTTCAATGCAAAATCCCAGTATGTGGACGATCAATGACAAGCTTTCTTGCGTATATAGTCAGCAACAGCGAAGAAAGTGCTGCCATCTATCGAATGGATAGTAAACTAAATCGAAAAGTTACTCCAGGTGTCCCGGGGCGGTTTAAAACTGCAATGTCCGATGTTTATGTGGCGCACCGTTTTAAGACGGCATTACACTTTCGAATATGATTTTCGGCCGCCGTCTATAGACGGCGCTGCCCGGGAACGGGTTAATTCTAATAATGTTCGTTTCTACTCACATAAGCATTTACAAAGTACGGTCGAACATCTTCAAAACCGATTTCTACATTGACGGTTGTACATCTTCAAAACCGCTTTCTATAAATTCTATAATTCTCCATTTCTCAAATTCTATCCGTTATCAAATATTCTTGACGCGCCCCTCTTTCAATTCCTCTTCACCAACACCACCACATTCCACCCCACTCACAACAGCGACCTCTGCTCCACTGCTACCTGTCTTTCACCTTCACGTCTATTCATTCACTCACGCCACCATACAACATACAGATACCATACAGACACCATCAATGCGCACACCAGCTCACCTCTCACACACACCCAGCCAACCAAAATACACATAAACATATACAAACAACCAACCTAAATATCACTTTGTGACACGAGCTGCTTCTGATTTAAATTTGTTTGCTTTGTGTTCCTTTCTGACCTCCATCAACCTTAGAATAGTCTTACTTATCCATGGTTTGTCTGTTCTTTTCCTCTGTTTTCCAATTATTTGTTGAGCTACCTTCTTGAAACCCTCTTTCATCATTTTCTCAGAGCTCTTCAAGTGGACATTCTTCATCTAGTGACTGCAGAATGGTAATTCTATTTTCCACTTCCATCCAGAATTGTAACAACTTCGCCAAATTCATTGCAGGAACTGATAGACAAAGTGGATTTCGCATCGAGAGAACTTGGTTTTGAAATTAGTATTAAAAAAACAAAGGTAATGGTAGCTGCAGACAAAAGGATCAAAATCAATATCACATGTCATGGACATCCTCTTGAGCAGGTGGAAACCTTCTGTCATCTTGGTTTCTTAATTACAGAGGACAGTGACTGCAGCTCTGAAATAAGAGCAAGGCTTGGTATGGGGGGTTCAACCATAAAGACGCTCACTACCGTTTGGAAGGAGCAATTGCTCAGTCTGCACATAAAGAAACGCCTGATGGAAGCATTGGTCTGGCCCATTTCAACGCATGGAGCTGAAGCTTGGACAGTGAAAAAGGCAGATCAGAAAAGAATCACTGCTTTTGAGATGACAGCTTTCAGAAGAATGATGTCCATCAGCTGGAAAGAACATAGAACAAATGCCTCAATCATAGAAGAACTTGGAGGAAATAGGCATCTATACTCAGTTATCCAATTTAGGAAACTGAAATACTTTGGTCACATAGTACGAGCAGACAATCTTTGTTAAGACGATACTGCATTCACAGCAAGAGGAAGAGAGGCCGGCCTCATAGACGATGGACGGATGATATTATGGAATAGACAAAACAACCAATTATCAATTGCATCAGAACTGCTAAAGACAGAGTCATGTGGAAAACCTTGTCATCAACCTGCATAGCCTCTGACCCTCAGCAACGAGGATGGATGATACCATACCATACCATATATCATGGCCTCTTTTGTAGTTATTAACATTGTGTTGGACAGGACCATTGCTTTAACTTCCATATTAGCAGGTTTGATATATCCGGATTCTACTGTATATGTTTATTGTTATTACTGTGCATGCTGTAGCAAAATAACCACTTGATTTTGTCATTCTTTTTACCTATTTGCAAGAAGCTGAAAATCTTTAAATATTTTAATGGTGATTATGTTAATGGATAAGTGACTTGTGCCAGGTGAAAAATCAGCAGTTTGTAATAGCAACATGTAATATCAGTTTTATAGAGCTTTATAGTTATTTTAGTTATTTAACTTTTTCTTTTTGCCAGGAATGTTTTTCCAGTCTTGTTAATCAATAATTTGATAGAGCTGTCATCTACTCAGCCATTAACAATGAATGTTTTTCGTATGTCTCGCTTTTGATGGATGCAACTCTTCAAAAATGTATTGTATTGCAACTTTATTTGCTTGATGCTTCAGTACTTCAAAGACTATTATGGCTGGGGCTGGAGTTCCAGTAATAGAAGGTTACCATGGCAGTAATCAGTCAGATGAACATCTGAAGATGGAAGCAGAGCGAATTGGTTATCCGGTTATGATTAAAGCCGTCCGAGGTGGAGGGGGAAAGGTCGATTTCATTATAAATAATATATGCAGATTAAATTAATTTCTTATAAAGCATAAGCTTTAGAATTGTATGATTTAATTATAGTTGATTTAGTTCAATTTAATTTTGAGTGTTTTTGGTTATATTTATTACTAGCATGATTGGCTTATTGATTTCAGTTTTCAATGAATATAGAACCCATCAATAATGGTATGTTTGGCTGCCACTATGCACTTAGCTCATGTATGGCTCATGTTTAAGTGTAAGGGATGAATATGTTGACATTGACTAGCAGTAATTGCATTTGTTTGTTTTATAATGCTGTTTAATACTTTATGTTGATAATTGGTTAGCTGAATAAAGATAGAGTATGGGAGCAGGTGTCTGATACAATAAATGTCTTGAATATGATAATGAGGATCATTGCGGCTTGAATTCATTTGACTAGTGAAGGAGAGAGAAGGATTGGATATCACACTAAGCTTGGAAGCAGAAGTACTTCTAGATCAACAGAAGAATCTTCCAGTATCACCGATTTCAGAGATTTATATTTGTTCAGTTGAGATGGTGTACCTAATAAATAGCAATAACTCAGGTTTTATGAAATTAGAAGAAGCTTATTTTAATCCAATCATGCATATTAGAGAAGGCAGTGGATAAAGTCTCAAGGGATGGGTTTGAGCAATCAAAATAGATTAGATTTTGGGTGTTATCTGCTTAGAGCTGGTAGGCCACATGATGTTCATCCAGAATTGAGTCCAAGGAGGTAGTATACAGAGTAAATTACAAAGGTCCAAGGAAGCTTGAAGGATGCCACAAGATCAGTGGGAATGGAGAGAATCATTTATGATCACTGATTGAGTGCGGGGATGTAAATATGAGGCAAACGGTTACACGTCACCAGTGGCGTAGCCAGGATTTCCGGAAGGGGTGGTTTGGTTTTGACTTTTGACCGTAACCAACTTTCGAAAAATCTTGGCAAGCAAAAAAAGTCATCCTATGTATCTATCCTATCTATCCTATGTCTTTCCTTCTAAAATTTGTCCTTTCAGATGCTGACATGCAAAAAAGCAATATAGTAAAATTAAGAATTTATAAAATTTTCAACTTATTTTTTCTACATGATCATTGTGCTTATGATTTTATGATTTATATAATATTCAAATTTTTTCTACATGATCATTGTGCTTATGATTTATGTTCTATGATGTTTTAGTTGTAAATAAACAGTAAACAGTAAAAAGGTCATCATTGCACTTTAAAAAATTTTTGTCAGCAGCCGTAAAGGGGGTTTGACCCTCAAAAGCACATCCAAAAATTAAAAATGCATGGAAACTCATTAAAAAATGTTTTCATCGGCACCCAAAGGTTTTTTTTTTAACTCAAAACCCCCCTTGGCTATGCCACTGCAAGTCACTTAATCCTGAGTCACTTAAACCCATGTCAGCTAAACACGCTCTTATAATACAGGTGTCATAACTGTCAAAATCAGGTGAAATAACTAAGATAGAAACATCATCGTCATAACAACAGGCGGTCAGAAGTTTAACAGCCAAAAACTTGATCTCTGAAGTGCTTCTGGAGACGATTTGACTTAACTGCATCACTTAAACCCGCGTCAGTTAAATCCAGTCAGATAATACCGTAGTCATGCACTGAGTTTAGACAATATTTGTTTGAATACTTAAGCGATCGAGTTGTACGCGCTGTTGGCACTTATGGACGCACAGAAATTTTAGTGTGTTTGAAGTCAATTGCACACCTTTCGCATTTGTGACAATTCTACCTGTTTATTATGCTACGTTGTTGACGCGGAGTAACTTCTGCGTTTTAGTTTTTAAAATTTTTGGTGTTTTTCAATGTGTACCTTTCTATAGTTAAATTCGATTCTTTCAGACGTTCTTACTAATTTTCAAATTATGGTATGGCTATCAAAACAGAAATATAATTAATAACATTTTAACTGTATGTGTTTAATATGTGTTTAAGTGACGTGGGTTTAAGTGAAGTGGGTTTATGTGACGTCTATATTATCAGAACATGTTTAACTGATATGGGTTTAACTCTTTCACCCTGCAAAGCCGCAAAAGTGGCTTTTGCCCCTGTTACCAGTTCCCGTAACGCCGCTTTTGCATTTTCTGCGTCTTCTCCTTATCATCGCACGGCCGGTTTTGATTTTCTTCATGGTGTTAAATATTCTATGCTGGAAGGAAACACAGCTCGTTGGTGACCATACTTTAAGTTGTGTAAATAATAATAAATATGTGTCCGTGAGATATTTGAGTTAAGTGGGAGCCTTAAGTAACCCCATAATTTTCCCCAGGAGCCTAGGGACAGGGAATGGATGCACAGGAGCCATAGGGGCAAAAGGGTTAAGTGATGCGGGTGGAAGTGAGACCAAATCAAGTAAACCTAAGTAATACGGTGTCTAAGATTCCAAACCATTATTCAGGATGGTGAAGAAGTATAGAATGATTGACAGTACCCAAGGCAGCAGAAAGGTGAAGAAGTAAGAGAACAGTAATTTGCTCTCCACTGATAGACCAAACAATGCAGTCATGAACTGCCAACAAAGCCGTTTCGATGGAATGATATTTTTGGAAAGGGAGGTAGTGTTGACGAGAAGATAGTGATCATGTATACATATAGCAACTATTACTGTCTAGAATTTTTGAATTGAGTATGGGAACCTTTATCTTTACTTTAATTCATCAAAATAATCCATGAGAATGCAGTCTTTTGTAGGGCATCCAAGGTGCATGCCCTAGTGATGACATTCAGAAAGAATTTGGTGTGGCATGTAACTATTCCTATGAAGAATGCTATTTAGAGATTTCCTGAATAGCCACTATGGGTTGTGGCAGCATTTATTGCTCTGGGAAAATATGACGACAGTGATCTCTGTAATGGTACGAACAGCAAACACAGGAAAGATTGATAATGTGTTTTTTAAAAAGCTTCTGGGCCATGTGCTGAATGTAGCATCCTGTATGACTCTTTTCTTCTTATTATACAGCATAAATGTATGTTAATTTGAGTTTGTTATTACAGGGAATGAGAATTGTTCTAGAAGCCAACCAGTTTAAGGACCAGCTGGAGTCAGCTCGAAGAGAAGCAAACAAGTCTTTTGGTGATGATGTGATGATGGTTGAAAAATATCTTGATTCACCAAGGTTTGCAAGCATGATTCTTACTAACATTGTTGCATTGCTATCTGTTGCTAGGTTACATACCCGGTATTTGAGTCACATTTTCATTTTTGTTCTGGTTTGTGCACATGTGCATGTGTGTGCCTCAGATTGTCACTGTTCTTGGGAATTAGAAACTGCACTTGGTTTTTCTACCAATCGCAAGAACTGAACTTCACTCGCCGGTTTTTGAGTTTATGCTGTCCTCAGCATTTTTCTGCCTTGCTTTGGACTTTTCAGCCAGTCATCATAACTGTAAATTTGTAATCACCCAATTGTATGCCCATGTCTCCAGCGATGACTCAATTCATGATATAGTCTATAGCACAGCAAAATAGAGTGGGGGCCAAGGTACATCCCTACCTGACTCCAGAGGTAGAGTGGAATTTTTCAGAGAGATGTTTGCCAAGGCAGATCTGGCCTGTGGTACCGGTGTGAAGCTCCTTAATGAGATCTAGCAGGATCTTTGGAATGCCACAGCCTGCCAGGGCTTTCCAGAGTGCTTTCCTGTCCACGGAGTCAAAGGCCACCTTGAGGTCAATATAGGGCATTATAGGCAACATTCAGTGGCTTGCGAAACTCACTATGAACCTCTGCTAAAAGATGCAAAGCAAGGATGGCGTTCAGTGTAGATCTACTGCAAGTGAATCAAGATTGTTGTGGTCAACGAACTTTGTTCAGTAATGGTTGTATCCGAGCTAACAGGACATGTGCAAAGAGTTTGCCAGGTACTGAAAGCAGTGTAATCGGATGATAACTCTTGCATTCATTATACCTGCTTGCTATACAGTGTGTAAAAGTAAAAAGTGGACTGATGTTTGACATTCAATATCTTGGCTGTGTGTGTAGTTATTTCAATAAAATTGATAGGCTATATACCTGGGAATGTGTCTGATGTAATTACCAAATTTTATGCTGATATCTTTAGTGTTTGCTGAAATATGGCCAAAAAACTAAAGAGGCGCAAATTTTAAAATTGACAATGGAATATAATGGCATTATAAAGTGATTAAAAATATTCATTGTTTATTTTTTGGCCCTGAAAAGGGCCATTTTAAAGGTGGTTTTAGATGATTTATTGTGGGAACAGGTGCTCAAAATGCCCACCCTTAGCCTTCACACATGTCGACAAGTGCTTCTTCATTGACAGTATCGACTTCTTGATCTGGTCCTCAGGCAAACTCTCCCAGGTATTCTTCAGCACAGTCTTCAACTCCGTAATGTTCTGTGACTTTGACTGATACTTTTGATATCTGTCGAGCATGATTCCCCAGACGTGGAAGTCAAGTGGATTGATATCGGGGGAGTTTGGTGGCCAGTCATCTTTCTTGATGAAATCTGGACAATTTTGCTCCAGAAAATCCTGGGTCCTGAAAGCAGAGTGGGCAGGTGCTCTGTCTTGCTGGAATATAAAATCTTCTCGCAAATCGTGACAGTCCTGCAGGAGATCTGGTAGCAGGTGAGTTACGTAGCACTCGGCGTTTACTTTGGATTTGTCTGGTACGAAGTGCTGGTGATCCTTGCCCTGATGGCACACTCCAGCAGACACCATGACATGTCTGGAAAACTTTGCCTGCTGTCTGACAAGTTGTTCTGATGGCAAATCTCTTTTGCTTCCCTCACCCTACACTCGCTTGCCTTGACTGACTGTTGACTGGCGGATCAAGGTAGAAGGCCTTTTCGTCAGTGAAAAAGACCTTCTTAAGTTTGGTTACAGTCAAGCGTCGCATCAAACGTCTGCAGCATTGTCAATTTAAAAATTTGCATCTCTTTAGTTTTTTGGCCATATTTCAGCAAACACTAAAGATGTCAGCATTAAATTTGACAATTACATCAGAAACATTTCCAGGTATTTGGCCTATAAATTTTATTGAAATCACTACTCACGTGGCCAAGATATTAAATGTCAAACATCGGTCCACTTTTTACTTTTACACCTTGTATACTTTGATGCAATTATATTCTTATTATTATAAATATCATGTGATTCTTTAAGCCAATGAGCAAAATCTGTGGATGAATGCAACTTTTATAATTAATTGACTGCTGATGTAAGATAACTCCAACTTGTCCAGACATACCCAAACATGAGCGTGCTGCAAATTTTCACAGAACATAGAACAGCTTCCAGTTTGGCCTGATCATGCATGGACAAGGCCATGCCAGTTTGCAAAGAAGCATTGTTGTTTTGCAACCTACAGAGACACACCAACACTCATCTTGACTATGGAACAATGACTAAATGTACTCAACAAAAATAATTCTAGATGCTACAATCTTTCTTCAATGTATTTGTTAGAATAATGTTCAGGTCAGATATCACCTTGGCTAAAAGTTTCTTAACTACCATATATATTCGTGATAAAGTCGAGAAATTTAAGGCCAATTCACAGGTTATATATCCTGCAGTGGCGTAGCGTGACTTTTGGGGGCCCGGGGGGCATCTTTGCCATGGGGGCTCCAGAGTTTCGAGCTGACGAGCAAAAAAAAACGTTATCGCCTCCTTTTTCATCCTGACGAGCAAAAAAAAAGTTGTCAGCACATCATTTCTAGGGTTAGAGTTAAGTTAACCCTAACCTAACCCTAGCTTAGACCCCTCTTCGGGGGCCCCCTCGCCCGGGGCCCGGGGGCTGTCAACAAAGTGTCCCCCCGCCTCCCCACATTACACCACTGATATCCTGACCTCGACTTATACGCGAGGCACTAACTGTTGGGTAAAGTTTCCATACATAGGATGTCGAAAATAATTAATTTAGCTAACTCTTTGCGTAATTAATTATTTTCAACATACGCTACGGCATCTAAATAAAAGTTGACATCGGCGATTTTAAGATTGGTAATTCATAGGCACCACATAAATATTAATTAATTATTGGCACTACATAAATATAAAAAATTTAAGATTACCGGTCATTAAGATTTTTATATTGTCAAGAATGAGCGAATAGCAGGTTTAAAATTTTCTTAATTGTCAGGAATCAATCTGGGAATGTCAAAATCGTTCAGTTTCTCGATAGTTCAAAGCTAAAACACAGTTTTTCAATCAAAACAATGGCGACGCTGCCGCCACATGCCCACTGCGCGTCCGCCATTGTTCCGACTCTCACTATCACCTCAAGAGGGTTCGCCGCGGTGACGTCACTTCGACTTATAGCCGGGTCAATGACTTTAGACACCTTCAAATCCCCAAAATCTAGGGATCGACTTATACTCGGATCGACTTTATCACGAGTATATACGGTAATTTCCTACAAAATTGCCAACATAACAAAGTCCGGCATGGGTGATCAAGCCCCAGACTATTTCTCATCAGAAATTTTTGTATGTTTAATTATCCTATTCTGCCATCTCTATTGCTCTCATGGTGTTCTGTCATAAGAAGGAAACAGGACATTATGTACCGCTGCTCCTTGGAGCTTGAACAAGTTTTCAGTAGATGTTGCCACTATCAACTCATCAGATGCTTCAAGTGTATGCTTAAGTTGGACTTTCTTTATGTATCATTTCTGGGAACTGCCGAATAATCAAATGTCATCACCAGTGTCATAATCTACTGCATTAGGCCTACTGCATTTCTTGGTTGAACTTATATAGATGTTATTGTATTGCGAGGTTATAATCAGCATCTTGCCAAGTGTGTGTATATTCACTTGAATACTTTATATTTGCACTTTATATTTTTATTCATTAGACAACAGATTTTAATAGTAAACCCTGAAACACCTGGTTTTACTGGTCAACTAATTATTTGTATAGATGGAACTAGTAAAATAAATTTATTTAGTGGTTTTTCATATATAGAAAGCTTCCAGTCATCTTTGTTTCTATTTGTTTTATGATTGAATAGCAATAGTTTAAAACAGTGGTTCTCAACCTTTGTAGTGCCGCGAACCCTTCCATTCAATTCCCTATGATGTGGCGACCCCAACCGTAAAATCACTTTCGTTCATAATGTAAACTGTTAAAAATAATAATGCTACAACAATTAAAATGTTTGAAATCATTCTGATTCAAATGTCTGCAATGCCTATCCTCGAATGGCAATTATAGTAAAAAAACTTCCCTACCAATGGGAAAATTTTGCACAATTACAAGTTTTGCACATTAAAAAAGAGACAACCCCATATTTCCGAAGGTTTCAGGCGACCTCTGGCAAATCATCATTCGACCCCCGTCGGGTTCACGACCCACATGTTGAGAACTGCCGGTTTAAAACATTCATAGCTACAGATATGATTTTCTAAAAATACTGCTATTTGTAATACTAGTGTATAATGTGCTGTAGGCACATAGAAGTTCAAGTGTTTGGGGATCAGCATGGCAATTATGTATATCTTTTTGAGAGGGATTGCAGTGTGCAGAGACGACACCAGAAGATCATCGAGGAGGCACCAGCTGTAAGAACCATCAATATTGTTCAAGCTGTATGAAAGTGAATTTGTTATGATGTTATATTTTTCTCATTCTTATTCATTGCCTGTTTTTGTGAAGGTAATGATAGAGAGTTGAAATAATAGGAATTTATGAGGCATGCATTTGAACATTTATCACTTTGTCAAACTCAGTGCTTTTGAATTCCTGCCAGAGTTTCCCAAATTCAAAGTGCAGACACTTCAGTTAATTCAAAACTTCATTGCTAGAGCCATAACTAAAACTCCCAGGCATGATCAGTGGTAAACCTGCTCTTTAACATTTACACTGGCTGCCTCTTTAACAAAAAATCACTTAAGAACATTTAAATGACTGTTCTTAACACTAGGCGATAACCACCTCTCTTTCTCAGAATACATCGATTTCATCTGCCGTTCCGCTCACTATGAGATGTAAGGAGGGTCAGACACCTCATCCCTCCTCAGCACGCATTCTTCTGGCTGATGCCCTGATATTGAGTCATCTTGACTATTGTAACTCACTGTATACTGGAATTTCAAAATCAAACCTAAACCGCCTGCAAAGGAATTAAAATTCATTAGCCAGAGCCATCACTGGAACTGCCAAATATGAGCACAGCAGGCGCCGTCCATAAATGATGTCACGTGATATTGGCAATTTTTTGACCCCTCAGTTCATCACAAGTCATCACAAAAGGTCAGACCCCCTATAAAAGGATGTCACAACACTTTAACCCCCATCTTTCCAATGTAAAAATTAATGTTTCAAATCACTTATTTCTTGAATGAAGCAGGTATTGCAATGAATTCGTTTGAAAATATCCATTATAATTATTATAGTTAAAATGATATTCAGAAAATTCTTCAAATCCTTCTAAAAATGAAGTATAATAATTATAAGTGTAAAATGTGTTCAAATTTGTTTTTTGATAATATAACAAAACGAGCAAAGAGTGCAGAATTCTTCTCAGGTGTCGTCCTCTGTCAGAGGGTTGACAGTAATTTTCCTCCAATTCTCTCTATCTTCTGCTGCTCTTTTTAGGGCTCCATAGTTCTTTTTGTTTGTCCAGTTAAAGATGTTGTCCATCCAGCGTCTTCTCGGTCGACCCCTTCTTCTTGTTCCTTCTATTCTACCTTCCATTATTATCAGTGGTAGGTCTCCGGCTGAACCTCTCATGATGTGACCAGCGTAGGACATTTTTCTTCGTATTATTTCCTGTTTCCACATTGCTGTTGTTTTGCTTCTTTCTAGGACTCTGTCGTTTGTAACATTGTCCATCCAGCTGATTCTCAAGATCCTTCTGTAATACCATAATTCAAAGACCTTCAAGTCCGCCTTTATTACCCCCAGACTCAAGAAACCCAACATGGATGCGGCAAACATCAGGTCGTATAGGCCGATATCCAACCTGTCAGTGCTATCAAAGCTCCTTGAATGGCTTGTATACCGTCAGCTTATTAGTCATCTGACGACCTCCAATCTGCTCCCTGACTTGCAGTCGGCATACCGCGTATTCCACTCCACCGAAACGGCGGTGTTGAAGGTCACAATGGACATCCTTCGGGCGCTGGATGCAGGCGATGTGGCAGTCTTGGTGTTATTGGATCTTACTGCTGCTTTCGATACAGTGGATCATGAGCTGCTACTACGGAAGATGGAAGTAACGTACGGAGTGAGTGGCTCAGCGCTTCAATGGTTTTTCTCGTACGCTGCGCCAATTCCACCACGTCGCCAACTTGTGTAGCTCATGGGGTTCCTCATGGATCTGTCCTGGGACCCACCCTTTTTGTGCTCTACGTTGCTGACTTGGTAAGCATAACCCAGCGGTTCGGACTACAAGCCCACCTCTACGCAGACGACACTCAGGTCTACGGGAGCAGCCCACCCGTGGCCACTCAACTACTCTCGCAGCGTGTCACTCTGTGTTTAGCCGAGATGACAAGATGGCTGAAGTCAATTCGGTTACAGCTCAATGCTGCCAGGACTGAAGTCCTCTGGATGGCTACCGAAAGGCAGCAACATCTACTACCATCGACCTATATCCGTATAGATGAACTCGATGTGCAGCCAGTGTCCTTGGTGAGGAACCTCGGAATCTACCTCGATCGCACGGTTTCGATGAAGACACATGTGGCCAAAACCGTTGCAGGGTGCTTCAACGCCTTAAGACTGATCAGAAGCATTCGCCGATCAGTGTCTACTCATCATCAGTGTTTCTGTCTCTCAACAGGTCCAGGTATCCAGTTATTCCACTCCGATCGATTGCTTGCTTCTTCTTTGAGTTCCTGATATCCTTTATTCATCATCCACTCCAACATCATCTTTCTCGGTCTACCTCTCACTCTCTTTCCCTCCATTTTTCCTTCGATTATTGTTCTTAGTAAAGAGTCATGCCGGAGGACATGTCCCATCCAATTTCTCTGCCTTTTCCAGATTGTATCTATCAGGCTTCTTTCTTCTTCTATCTCCTTCATGACTTCCTCGTTTGTCTTATGCTCTGTGTATTTTACTTTTAGCATTTTCCTCCAAATCCACATTTCAAAAGCCTCTAATCGTTTTATATCTTCCTTTCTCATTGTCCACGTCTCCGCCCCATACAACGCCACACTCCATATCAATGTTTTTACCAATCTCTTTTTTAGGTTTAGTTTTAGTTTACTTTGCATCAACTCCTTTCTCTTGTAAAAAGCTTCCTTTGCTATTGCTATACGTCTTCTTATCTCTTTATTGCATCTGGCATCGGTTGTTATCAGACTTCCTAGATAGCTAAATTCCTTCACTTGCTCTATGATCTGTCCATAAACCTTTATTTCCACTCTCATTCCTTCTTTTTTACTTATTACCATAACTTTAGTCTTTTTGGTATTGATTCTCATTCCATACTTTTCTGACACTTGTATCAGTTTATCCATTACTTCCTGAAGCCCTTTTTGATTGCTTGCTAGCAAAAAAGTGTCTACTACTGTCCTAAAATCACTGGTCTCCTCACTGGTGCTGACCAAGCTCGATTATGGTAATGCAACGCTTGCAGGGATACACAACTACCTACTTAACCGCCTTCAGTCAGTTATGAACACCGCTGCACGAATGATCTACAAGGCCAAACTCGGGGATCATATAACACCACTACTCCGTGACTTACATTGGCTGTCTGTATCGGAACGTATTAATTACAAGCTTGTGACGCTGGTCTTCTGCTGCCTGAATGGTGTAGGTCCTGTGTATCTGACAATCAAACTGAAATGTGTCGCCGACTTGGAAGGTTGGCAACGCCTGAGATCCGCCAAGTCTGCCTTACTGGCTGTTCCGAGGACGTGTCTCCGCACTGTAGGAGACCTCGCATTTCATGTGGCTGCCGCTAGGGCCTGGAATGGCCTACCTCCATTCATTCAACTTTCCTCTTCGCTTAACATTTTAAAAGAGAGGCTAAAAACTTGGTTGTTTCGCACTAGTTATGAACTTGAACTCTGTAATGTGTTCACGCAGCCCACCTGTGGACGAGCCACCACAATAATCTGAACATTACTTACTTTAACTATTTTATATATTAGAACTGGTGTTATAAAAGTGCATGACTACTACTACTACTACTACTACTACTACTACTACTACTACTACTACTACTACTATTACTACTACTACTACTATTATCTTATTATATAATTCTCGATGTCCGGTCTGTCTGTCGGTCACGATACACAGCAGATTTTGCAAGACGCTGTTGCCATAACAACGAAATTGTTTAATCAAAACTGTATAAACAACGCAGCGTTTAACGAAGCGTCTTAATTGCAGCTCAAATCCCCGTTCCCGTTTCCTCTCCCCATTCCTCTCTCAATCGCCCCGGCCCCAACCCATCTCCGCCCCGGCCCCAACCCATCCACGCCCCGCCTTACACCACAGGCCCCAAACCCCCGTCTTCCTGCCCTCTCATCCCTCTTCCAACCCCTTCCTCTCCCCATCCCTCTCCCAATCGCCCCAGGCCCCAACCCATACCCGCCCTGCCCTACCCAACAAGCCCCAAACCCCGTTCATCTTCCTCTCCTTATCCCTACCCCTTCCATCTCCCCATCCCTCTCCCAATCGCCTCAGGCCCCAACCCATACCCGCCCTGCCCTACCCAACAGGCCCCAAACCACCGTTCCCTTCCCTCTCCCCATCCCTCTCCCAACCCCTATTCCTCTTCCCATCTCTTTCCCAATCGCCTGGCCCCAACCCATTACCGCTCCGCCCCTACCCCCACCGGCCCCAAAACCCCGTTCCCAAACCTACACAACGCTGCTCCAAAACCCGCACAACCCACTTTCCTCCTCCCAAACCTCCCTTCTCTCTCACAATGTCTTGCCCCCCGTTACTATATATATATTTACTCCTTCCTAACCTCAATACCTATTTTTTTAAAATTTAACCCCTCAAGTGGGGATTAAATTTTCAGAAGCAAATCACCATACTGGGATTTAATTTTTGGAAAAGCGTTCTTCAGAAATGATTGCTGTAACGTTTTAAATTTGCTATATCTCAGGCTATATAGGAGCTAAAAAGATGAGGTTTGCACCATTGTTTAGATTTTTTATTCCTCTTTCTAACCGTCCGTGCAAAACAAAACAAATTGGGGATAGAGTCCACTTTACGGCCTAAAATATCACCCTCTCCCCCAAAAACATTTCAAAGCCCCCTAGCAAAAACTTTTCAGCGGTAACCCCACTTTGGTCAGCGGCAAAGTTGTAAAGAGATGTCAGAGGAGCAAAAAACACCAAAAAGTTTGAAAATCGGTTGACATTTGGTAAAGATCTATCAATTCTAACTCGATGACCCCAATGTTTGAACATAAGTATTATCAGCGAATTTCGCTAAAGTTTTGAATTCTGATCAAGTTTCCTATTTTTTTGAATTTGCTATATCTGAGGCTATATAAGAGCTTAGAAGATGAGGTTTGCACCATTGTTTAGCTTTTTTATTCCTCTTTCTAACTGTCCGTGCAAAACAAAAAGTCCAGCATTCACGAGCTTTCCGACAATCAAGTGAGAATGAGGAGCAGGCTGTTGCTTGGCGTGCAAAAGCAGCACAGCAAACAAGAGAATCAAGCACTGCATGTCGTTCGACACTGCCAAATCATTACATTTACGTTGACTATCAAGTTTCAGAAAATTCACGCGAATGGGCGTTAACTCGGTTGAAGGAAAAGGCGGCGAGTTAAGGACAATTAATTGCGCAAAATGCTATGGCATTTGCGCAAAATTGGGTGGTGAAACAGCTAATTTCACCCGTCATTTTTGAAGGGTAAACACCTAGTTATTATTATTGTTATATTATTTTTATTATCATTATCATCGTCATCATTAATGATGATGTTGCTTCAGAGATAAATTTGTTTGTTATTGTAGCCTGGAATTACTGAGAATGTTCGTGTTCGTCTTGGAGAGGCTGCAGTCAGAGCTGCTCGAGCAGTTGGATATGTTGGTGCAGGTCTGTTAGGCTTTAATTTTAATTTATGAATGTGCTAGATGCACTGCTTGAATATAAATCAAAAAGTAATCAATATATCTGGTTCTTGTTCTGGTTTTGGTTTGTAATGTGTTAATTCAGCATAAAATGAAGATGTCCAAGAACTGAGCATTGAGGGAAGCTGCCAAAGACCTGACATGGAGTGGACATACTAGGCTGTCAAAATAGACTGACTGAGCCATAGCAGTAAGGTGCCTGCAAAGCTACACACTCATAGAATCAAGTATTTGGTTGTTGTTGGAGATACTGTATAATTAAATCGTATGGCTTTCAATCACACTTTGATGCTGATGAATGACAATGCTCAATTTTTGTCATCCAGTTTCCCTTCTATTTGGTAGGTGTTGCCACATGTGGCTACCAAGAAATTTCATTCATGAGCTTTTATGTTGTTTTTGTCATATTATTTTCTTGTTCTGCATCTTTGACTTAAGTTAAATTAAGCAGAAATGGAGTGTGCTTACAGTAACACTGTTAGCATTTGAAAATCATCGCTGATCAAGATGGCCGCTGCCTAACTGCTTTCATACTGTTGACCCAACTGGATTATCGCAGTCGTGACATCATTGTGAACTTTTGTTTTGGTTCCTTTTTCATCAAACCATGCGTTTTTGCACAGATTTATTCAAGCTGGAAGTCCAAATGGTTCACTTGCTATCACGTGAATTCTCTTCAAAGGCAAGCTGCAACATAAACTGGATGGATGAGTGGATGTTGAAAGTTTATTCTCGATCTGCATAAGTGATGTTGAGTCTTGGCTTTCTAGAAATAAACTTAAACTCAATCAGAGTAAAACTGAGCTGATCTGTTTCGGAACGGATAAACAACTGTCTAAACACATTTTCTCAAGTTTGCGACTGGGTAATAACGTGATTGTGTGATCTGAGGTCGTTAAAAATCTTGGAGTCCTACTTGATGAAAAGCTAACGATGACTAATCATATCAGCAGAGTGGTCGCTCAGAGCTTCTACGAGCTACCGCAGATTGGATCAGTCATATCCTCGCTGTCGGCTGAGGCTGCAACAGCCTTAGTGCACTCGTTTATTGGAACTAGGCTCGACTACTGCAATAGTCTTTTATACTCAATAACAGAAACACAACTAAGTCGACTACAATCTGTGCAAAATGCTGCAGCTCGACTTATAACGACCACGCCTCGGTTGTCTCATATAAAACCTGTTCTGAGAGCATTGCACTGGCTTCCCGTGAAATTGAGAATTCTTTACAAAATCAACTCCTTGGTCGACATCTGTCTCAGAGGTGAAGCACCACTCAACCTGAGAAATGATTGTAGGGTCATCGATGCAACTCAAAGATCAATGGTGCTTAGGTCCAATGACTCAAGATTGCTGATCGTCGACAGAACTCGCAGGAGAACTGGAGATAGGGCTTTCAGGGTATCCGGTCCTCGGAATTGGAACTCTCTTCCTAGGACATTATGGGATCAACCTGTCTCTCATGCCGCATAGACCTATTGACATGCACCCCGCCTGGATATACGTTCATCGAACAGGCTCGATCAATGAGTGATGATTCTCAAACAGCGATAAATTACGGCGGAGTGAGTCTTTTCTTCCGTACAACGTACAAGGCGCGCAGAATCAATACACCCGTTTTTTCGACGTTCGAACATGTGTGCGTGCATCTTGAGTGCCATGGATTGAATCTCCTCGTCGTAGTGATTTACAGACCTGGCTCAAAGTGAGCGACAGAAAGTTTTATCAGTGATCTAGCAGACCTGTTAGAACGACTCGTAACGTTCAAAGCGCCACTGATGTTACTTGGAGATCTAAACATACATCTTGATGCAACAGAGGAGCCTCTCGCTGGAAAACTTACAATGCTGTTAGATATACATAGTCTATCTCAGAGGATTCAACAGCCGACACACGTTGCAGGACACACGCTCGATGTTATCATCACCCGCCAGGACGTCGAAGTTGCAAACCTGTGTATCGACCCTCCTGGCATACTATCGGATCACTCACTGATCACAGCGGAACTTCATACGACAGATGAAGGCGAACATCAGACAGCACTCTGTATAAAGCGTCGGGCATGGCGACACTTCGAAATTGGAGCCTTCACGGCTGACCTTAAGCCATTAATCGAATCGGCCATCAAGTCCACCAGATGGGATATCAATGATCTCTACTTGTTCTACGACACCACTATGTGGAATCTGATGGAGAAACATGCACCGTGGCGGACCATTGAAGTAGTCAGACGTCACACAGCCCCATGGTTTGATAAAGAATGTCGTGCAGAAAAAGCAAAAAAGCGCAGACTTGAAAGATGCTATAAGAAACATCCGTCAACAGAGACACTGGAGGCATGGAGAAGGCATGCAAAAACAGTTCGACTACTCTTCCAAAAAAATGTAAGTCGTATTGGAAGAGGGAAATACAGAGCTGTGGAGGAAATAGTCGAGAAATCTGGGCTAAAATTCACAAGCTAACTAAAGCACCTCTGACCTCGGCTTCACATTTCACCGCAAACGACTTTGCAACTTACTTCACTGAGAAGATCGAGCGAATCAGACAGGAAACATCTAGTGCACCGAAAGCTGAAATAATTAAAAGACCATCTCCGCCATTCTCTCTGAACCCAGTAACGCCAACTGAAATTATAAACATACTATCAAAAGCACCAAATAAGCAATGCTTGCTCGACCCGATTCCTACGTGGCTAGTACGTGAGGTTGCAGATGTCCTAGCCCCACTGTTCAGTCTGATGTGCAATGCCTCGCCGACAGTGGCAGCTATGCTGAAGTTTGCAAATCGGCCATTATCACCCTCGGTTGAAGAAACCATCGTCAGACCCAGGTGACATAAAATCATTCCGACCAATCTCCAATCTCAGCCAGAGCGAAGCTTATAGAACGAGTAGTTGTGGCGAGGTTTGCTGAGTTCACTGAAACCAACCATCTCCTCCCTGCGCATCAGTCAGCATATCGGAGATTCCACTCCACAGAAACTGCAGTCACTAAAGTACACAATGACATGGTGCGTGCTATCGATGACGGTAAAGTCACTGCGCTTGTGCAGCTTGATCTAAGCGCAGCCTTCGATACGGTCGATCACGACATACTGCTCCGGGTGCTAGAAGAACGCTTCGGAGTGAGTGGAACTCCTCTATGCTGGTTTCGCTCATATCTAAAGGGACGGAAGCAAGTGGTCATTATTATATATTATTATTATTATACAACGACAAGATTATTGTGACATAATGTCTAACGACTGCAAGGGCACGTAACAATAACAATATTAAACAGTAATGAATTGTACAGAGAGTTGGTCACACTACATCATAGCATCTAATAAATAGCTCGGTTTTGAGGCGCTTCTTGAATGTCTCCAGCGTCGTTGATGACCTCACGTGAGGCGGAAGTCCATTCCAGACGCGAGCAGCAGCGACCGGAAAAGCACGGCCACTGATCGTTGAGCGCCATTTCGAGGCACGAGAACGTCAGTCGTGGACGCCGGCGCAGGTGGCATCGAGATTTGACGTCAGACACGCGGCGGCGTTTGCCAGGTATGACGGCGCCAATCCATGGAGACATTTAAATGCCAACGAAGCGAGTTTGAAATCTATCCTCTCCGGAAAACGGCCAGTGTAACTCGCGAGAAGAGGGGTCACGTGATCGTATTTCCGAGCTGCAAAAATCAAACGGGCAGCTGCGTTTAGGACTGATTGCAGTTTTGCAATCAAGTGCCCGGAGACGCCAGCAAGCGTCGAGTTGCCGTAGTCTAGCCGACTGAGCACCAATGCAGCAACGAGTGATTGCATCACCGATGGTGTGACGGACTGCATAATGACTACGGTGTGACTGCATAATGAGGCATCGTCAGAATTACCCCTGCACTGCTCAGTGCCACAAGGTTCGTCACTGGGTCCGGTAGCGTTCATAACCTATACAGAAGACTTTAGCTTCATTCCTCAACGTTACCAGCTGAACCACCACATATACGCAGACGATAAGCAGATATATGCAGCCACTGTAATCAACGATGTGGACTCTGTCCTTAGTCGACTCGACCAATGCATCATGGATGTTCAAGACTGGTGCTCCTCGAGAAGACTGCAACTCAACACCTCGAAAACTGAGCTTGCATGGTTTGGTTCACATGCCAATATGCTCAAACTGGCTAAAACTGACTGCAACATCGAGATTCAGGGCACCACTGTACGACCCTCCAAAGCAATCAGAAATCTAGGGTAATCCTCGATGATGAACTGACAATGAAACAACATGTCGGACAACTGGCTAAGAGCTGCTATCACCACCTGCGCTGCATTCGCCAGATCTGCAGGGTAGCGGAAAGCAAGTTGCCTTACAACTGGTCTCTGCGACAGTACTGACTAGAATTGACTACTGCAACTCGGTCTAGCTGGGCTACCAAAGTCACGCTTGCAATTCTGCAGAAGGTGCAAAATGCCGCTGCCCGTCTAGTCCTGGACCTGAGACCTAGGGACCATGTCACCCCGGCGCTCATGTAGAACTTCACTGGCTCCCTATACAGTTTCGGATTCAGTATAAACTGTCCGTGCTCATGTATGGGGCACGAAATGGTCTCAGTCCGACGTACCTGACAGACCTCATCATACCACAAGCGGCAGCAAGCGGAAGAAAAGGCCTACGGTCAGCAGATTCTAGTCGATACAGCTTGCCTCGCCTCCATACAGCAATGGGAAGAAGAGCATTCTCGTACTCAGGACCGCTTGCTTGGAATGCCCTACCACAGGAAATACAGAACCTGGCGACAATTACGGCTTTCCGGAAACAGCTGAAGACTTACCTCTTTAACTGTGCCTACCACGATTGACTTTTGTAATGCACCTGCTAACATTATTTATTTGGCACAGGCGCACTATAAATACCTAGGAATGAATGAATGAATGAATGCCGTCTTTTTGAATAGGCTTAAGACACACTTTTTTCAATCTGACATTTGACTCAGCAATAGCGGCACATTTGTAAAAATAGCGCCTGTAATTTCAGTATCTATCTATCTATCTAACATGTCTGCTGGAGTTATTTTTCGTCAAAGGAAATTCAAGAGTTCTAAGATAGAAACGGTGGTCAAACAGGGCTGTGTTCTCTCTCCTTTCATTTTCCTCCTGGCCATACACTGGATCATGAAGAAGGTAACAGAACAAACAGAAAGTGGTATCAAATGGGTGGAAGACAAACGACTGGGTAATTTGGACTTCGCATATGACTTAGCACTGTTGACTCACAGGATACAACAAATGCAACTGAAAACAACAGTTCTGGAAGAAATGGCTAAATTAATTGGTTTCAGAGGCATAGTGTCCCAATGGCTACTATGGCTCTAGTCATGGGCGGCACACATGATGGGGGTGGCAAATTTTGGAAGTGACCTATATTTTTGTGTTTGTAGGGTTGTTGACGAGTTTTTGGCGACGGGGGCGGCAAAATGTAGAAGGGACGGCAAATTCAGTGCCGACGAACTTTTTTTGCTTGTCGGATTGTTCGAGGAGGTTTAGTGTAGGGGCAGCAAAATTTAGAAGGGGCGGCAAAATCAGCGGCGGCGACTTTTGTTTTTGCTTGTCAGCTAGAGAAAGAGCAAATTGGGGTGGCATTTTTTCCAGGAGCCATAGGCAGCACAAGTGCACGCTATGCCACTGATTGGTTTAAACATAAACCAGAATAAATTTAATGTTATGAGAATCAATGGGAATGAAAGCCAGAAAATAAATTACCGTATATACTCGCGGATAAGTCGAGAAATTTATGCCTTAAAATTCACAAAAAAACGCCAAGTCCACTTATCTGCGAGTCAATGCAATTTTCCAAAGAATTTTTGTGAAGAAACACAATTCCTAATGGATTACAGTGTCAGCCATGCTGTGTCTATTTAAAGACGCGCCTGTCAAAAGGGGGCGGGCGTCTGGCTTCTCCTTTCTCAACTAAGCACCGTTGAGCAGTGATAGATTGGTCCAATCAGATTCCGTTGAGAGTATAACAGACATTGTGGACAAAAGATAATTCAAGCCAATGACCGTTGGCCTGTAAACAGCATGGATACGTTGGGAGGGGGCGGGGGGAACGGCGGTCTGTTTGACCGCACGGTCGACTTTGGCCTCAGTTTACCACAAATACTTTTGACCTGTAAACAGCATGGATACATTGGGAGGGGGTAGGTGAGGGCAACGGCTGTCTGTTTGACCGCGCGTACGACCGTGCCCTCTTTGTACCACAAATACTTTTGCCCTGTAAACAGCATGGAGACGTTGGGAGGGGGAGGTGAGGAGAGCGGCTGTCTGTTTGATCGGGCGGTCCACCTCTGTGTACTGTAAATAGGCCTACTTTTGACCTGTCCGGCCGACTGTTGACTCAATTTCAGTGCAGATCGGCTATTATTAGGCAATTCAACACAATCTGCAAGCTCCTAAATTTCCTTGTCGACTTATACGCGGGTCATGGCAAAATACATAATTTTTGACCAAAAAACGGGGTCGACCTATCTGTGAGGTCGACCTTACCTCGAGTACCTACGGTGTCTATGGGTGAGATAGAAGAAGTAAAAGAGTTCTCATACCTTGTCAGTGTTATCTCAACATCGGGAGGAACTGAAAAGGACATACGAGCAAGAATTGGTAAGGCTGAAACTGCCTTTACGCTACTAAATAATCTGTGGAAAAGCAAGCAACAGAACCTCAGAAATAAAGTAAGAATTTCAAACTCAATTGTAAAATCAGTTTTGCTTTATGGCTCCAAAAGTTGGAGATGGACTAGAATCATCAATATGGAAATGCATAGTTTTGTGAGCAGATGTCTATGCAAGATCATGGGCATCGGGTGGCCAAACAGAATTAGCAATGAGGATCTTTGGAAGAAGACGTCACAAGAACCAGTGGAGCTTGAAATAAAACAAAGAAAATGTGGTATCCAGACGTTTCATCTCAGGACCATTCAATGCAGACGATTCATATCAAGGACTATTCATCTCAGGACGCTTCATCAGGAGGACTATTCATCTTAGGACTATTCATCTCAGGACTTCTTCTCGGATAAAGTTATAAGCGTTAGGGTTACGGTTAGGGTGATGAACAGTCCTGAGATGAATTTGCTAACAAAAGAGCGCTAAATATCTAAAATTTGTTAACAAAAGAATGCTAAATAACTAGAATTCGATAACTAAAGAGCGCTAAATACCGAATTCGCTAACAAAAGAACTACCGGTAAATAACTAGAATTTTTTAATGAAAGAGTGCTATAAGCAATATAAAATGAACAGCACCAAATGTTTTATATCTATATATATAATCCTCGATGTCTGTCTGTCCGACGGCAACACGGCGGGTATTGCAAAGACGCTGTTGTCATTGACAACCAAATATTGTTTAATCAAACCGGGCGTTTAACAAAGCGTCTTAATTGCACCTTAAACCCCGTCCCCCTTCCTCACCCCATACCTCTCCTAATCGCCCAGGCCCAACCCATTCCCCCCTGGCCCCAAACCTCCTTTTCCCTTCCCTATCCCATCTCCTTCCCTCTCCCCATCCCCCTCCCAATCGCCCCCGCCCAAAACCCCGTTCCCCTTCCGTCTCCCCAACCCTTTTCCCTCTCCCCATCCCTCTCCCAATCGCCCTCCCCAAACCCCCCGTTCTTCCGTCTCCCCAACCCTTTTCCCTCTCCCCATCCCTCTCCCAATCCCCCGGCCCCAACCCATTCAGGCCCAGGCCCCAAACCCCCGTTCCCCTTTCCTCTCCCCTTCTCTTTTCCCTCTCCTCATCCCTCTCCCAATCACCCCGGCCTCAACACATTCCGGCCCTGACCCCAAACCCCGTTTCCCTTCCCTCTCCCCATCCCTTTTCCTCTCCCCATCCCCTTCCAATCGCCTCGGGCCCAACCCATTCCAGCCCCAACCCATTCCCGCCCCGGCCCTAAACCCCGTTCCCCTTCCCTCTCCTTATCCTCTTCCAACTACCCATCCCTCTCCCAATCGCCCAGGCCCCAACCCATCAGCGCTCCGCCCTACCCCACCGGCCCCAAACCCCGTTTCCAAACCTACACAACGCTGCTTCGAAAACCCGTACAACCCACTTTCCTCCTCCCAAATCTCCCTTCCCTCTCCCAATGCCCTGCCCCCCGTTATTATATATATTTACTCTTTCCTAACCTCAAACCCTATTTTTTTAAATGTTACCCCTCAAGTGTGGATTAAATTTTCAGACGCTGTCACCGTACTGGGGATTTAATCGTTCTTCAGAAATGATTGCTGTGACGTTTTAAATTTGCTATATCTCAGGCTATATAGGAGCTAAAAAGATGAGGTTTGCACCATTGTTTAGATTTTTTATTCATCTTTCTAACCGTCCGTGCAAAACAAAACAAATTGGGGATAGAGTCCACTTTACGGCCTAAAATATCACCCTCTCCCCCAAAAATCTTTTTAAAGCCCGCTAGCAAAATATTTTCAGCGGTAACCCCACTTTGGTCAGCGGCAAAGTTGTAAAGAGATGTCAGAGGAGCAAAAAACACCAAAAAGTTTGAAAATCGGTTGACATTTGGTAAAGATCTATCAATTCTAACTCGATGACCCCAATGTTTGAACATAAGTATTATCAGCGAATTTCGCTAAAGTTTTGAATTCTGATCAAGTTTCCTATTTTTTTGAATTTGCTATATCTGAGGCTATATAAGAGCTTAGAAGATGAGGTTTGCACCATTGTTTAGCTTTTTTATTCCTCTTTCTAACTGTCCGTGCAAAACAAAAAGTCCAGCATTCACGAGCTTTCCGACAATCAAGTGAGAATGAGGAGCAGGCTGTTGCTTGGCGTGCAAAAGCAGCACAGCAAACAAGAGAATCAAGCACTGCATGTCGTTCGACACTGCCAAATCAGTACAAATCAGTACTCTTACCTTGACTATCAAGTTTCAGCAAATTCCTGTGAATGGGCGTTAACTCGGTTGAAGGAAAAGGCGGCGATTTAAAGAAATTAATTGCGCAAAATCCTATTGCATTCAGGGTCGGCGCTAGGGGGGGGGGTGTCCGCGGGTCCGGACCCACCCAGCCTTGGGCAGGGGCACCCAAGCAAATCGTTCAAATACGCAGAAAAATGTTGATTGGGGGGGGTGAGGGGTAGTCTGAGCCGGCGGGTCCTGGCTGTGTAGATTGCATTAGACCCACCCAGTCAACAAATTACAAAACCCAGTGCCGCCCCTGATTGCATTTGCACAAAATTGGGTGGTAAAACAGCCAATCTCCCCCGTCATTTTTGACGGGTAAACACCTAGTTTCATATATTACACTAAATAACGAAAGAGCGCTAAATAACTAGAATTCGATAACTGAAGAGCTCTAAATAACGAATTCCATACCAGTTGAGTCTTTTTCTTCTAATTTTGTCAATAATTGTATCCTTTAGGTTGAGACATTGTCTAATGCAGGGGTTCCCAAACTTTTCGTGCCATGGAACCCTTTGAATTGTTGAACATTGTCAGCGGAACCCCACCCATAATACGGATTGGAAAATACGAGAAAAGACATGACTGTTTCGCAAAACAATAATGTGTACATAACAGATACATAAAGTTATTTTAGCTGAAAAATGTTTTGGTGCAAGCGTAATAACATAGTCACTAGTCCAAATTTTTAAACACATACGGGTAGAGTTGTAACTAGGGGCGGGGGGGACAAGTCGCCCCGGGCGCCGACCCGGGGGGCGCTTTTTTGAGTATGTATAAAAAATTTACTGGATGTAAATAAAAGAAGAGCCGTGACGACTAAAAAAAAGGTCATCACCAAAATTTAGGGGCGCAAAATGGAAATTTTGACCCGGGCGCCGAAAACCCTAGTTATGGCTCTGCATATGGGTTACAGTTTGGGCCTAATAATAAACATTACCAACTATATTTATATCACCAGTTAGGAGAGTGACTGTTAGGTGTTGCCAAAAAATTCAGCAAACCCTTACAAAAATAAAAAAAATACTTTAAAGGCCGTCCAACTTTAATGTGATGAGTGCTTTTATTTTTTAATGCTACAAATTCTGATGATATTTGGCTTAGTGTTGGAAAGCTGCAGTCTCATGTTAGCTGATGCCACTTAACAGACTAACTAGTTTAAAGTTTATCCAATTTTTTCATGAACTATAGTAATATGATCTGAAAGGAACAATCCAGTCATTGACAGTGGCGTCGCTAGGGTTGGTGTCACCAAGTGCGGTAAAATCGTGGTGTCACCCATTTAGACTTGGGACCTCTTCTAAATCTTTCTTATTTTTCCTTCTCAAATACCGTGACAAGCAAAAAAAGGTCATCCTTGTTTGGTGGTTTGGTGTCACCCCCCTAGATGGTGTCACCCGGTGCGGTCCGCACCCCCCTCTCGACGCCACTGGTCATTGATATTTACAGTAATTATCGAGAAATGACGTAGGCCATTTTCCTATTAAATATTTGATTGGAGCAAGTAGTGTCAGTGCACATGCGCACTTTGGATATCATTTGATCTCATTTTTATTTACAGAATCAATGATTGCCACAATTTTTATTTGCTACACTATCTTTATAAAATTATATTTCATCATTATTGGTTGAAGACAGATTGAATCAATAATAATTATTTTAGTTTTTATATCCTCGTCGCGGAACCCTTCTTATTCGTGTCGCGGAACCCTGGGGTTCCGCAGAACACACTTTGGGAAACCCTGGTCTAATGTCTTCGTTTCTTATCTTTTGCAGCCGAGTTACTCCAAGGATTCTCCGTAAGCACGCTATTTCAGTCACTAGTAGCCTACATTCATCTGTTTCTTTCATGCTCCATGTTTTTGCTCCATATATAATTTGTGGTATTACTATGGTGTTGTATATTGTGACTTTTGTGCTTATGTTTATGCCCTTGCTGCTCCAGATTTTTAGTAATCTCCCCATCGTTTGCAGTCCTTTGGCGATTTTTTGTTTAATGTCCTCTTGATGACTTCCATTACTGACAATTTTTCCTCCAATATAGGTGAAACTTTTGACTTGTTCTATTGTTGTGTTATCTAATGCTATTTTGATTTGAAAGAGTACTATGCGTAATATAAAATGAACAACACCAAGAGTACTATGCGTAATATAAAATGAACAACACCAAACACCAGACTTTTGTATTTCATTTATTACACAACTTGTTATGCATTATATGCTTTCAAGGGCATCTTGTTTTAGCACAATCAGTACTTAAAACCCATTTTACTAAGAGGTTACCGGCAATTTCCGGTTGGGGCCGCAACTTATACTCGACTGACTTATATATATGGAATTTACATGAATGTTTGCAAATTTTAGTACCTGCGACCTATACACAGCAGCGACTTATACCCCCGTCATGCACGCTATATACATGTGTGCGCTATACCACGCATTATACGCGTGAAAATGCGGTAGTTCCATTACCTGCATGAAAGAATCTTGTCAGTGACCACACTGACAAGATTCATCACTTTATCACTCCACAAGTAGTGATAAAGGATGATGATGATGATGATGATGATGATGATGATGATGATGATGAGGATAATGATGACGACAATGATGATGATGATGATTTCCCTCTTCTGGATGCTGAATACAATGGCTGAACCTGGCTTCAGGTCTGAGATGTTGAATATATTTTGAACATCGAATATGGGTACTTTGCTAGACTCTCTCGATCCTGCTTTTACCAACTTAGGCAAATTAGGGTTATTCGTTCTTCGCTTTCTTTATCTGCAGCCAAATCTCTGGTTCATGCTTTTGTGGCTAGTAGGTTAGACTATTGCAATTCTCTTTACCTTGGCCTGCCCAAAAGCTTACTTTCCACTCTGCAAGCTGTCCTAAATGCTGCGGCTCATATCGTGGCTAAAGCTCCTCGCTACTCTAGCATCTCAGACTTTATGCTTAACACCCTCCACTGGCTTCCAATTTCTGACCGCATTAAATTCAAACAAGTAATTATTGTTTCCGCAGCACTTCGAGGTCAGGCACCATCTTACATTACTGAGCTTTTCAAATCACCCTCTTCTGCTGCTCATCGCCTGCTCCGCTCCACTGATCAGAAGAATGTTTATGTCCCCAGATCACGCACTGCTCTTACCCAGCGTCGGGCTTTTGCAGTGACTGGACCCTCCCTATGGAATGCCTTAAACCCATCTATTCGGGAATCACTTCTTACTCCCTCGCTCTGCTCAATGCGAAAGCTGAAGTCTCATTACTTTACCCTGCGACTCCAATGCTAGGAGCGCCTCTGAGTAGAAATAGAAGAGGCGCTATACAAATGTCACATTACATTACATTACATTACATTACATGGGTATTCCTCATCACCTCATGATGAATCCGACAAAGACTGAGTTTCTGTGGTTGAGCACACCCATAAGGAAACATCTGATGAATCTCACTTATTTTGCACTCAATGCCATGTTGTTATTTATTGTGCCAACAGCATTACAGTTACTCATCCCTTATACATTTTTCTTGGTAAAACACTTTTTTTACCAGTCACATCAGGTGAAAGCCATTTGCTACTACATTCAACAGCAGCTGCAGTCAGTTCAGCTCCAGCATGCATTTGTTATAATTGGAACTGATTGCTATAAGAGCAATCTTCTTAGCCTTCCTTCGTGCCATTCTGCTTCCAATCAGTTTCTGAATGTATCTGCTTATCTGAGAATCAAGGTTCACTGACTTTGAATCCTTCAGGCGATTCTTGTTCACTTAATAAGCCTTGAACAACCCTCTTTGCTCTGATTGCATCTCCTCACTTGTCTAAGTTGTCTTCAGACCCCCTTTGAATGTTCATAGTCATTCCTGACCACTGCAGCAGTCATGTTTAGCTATTCCTTCCAACTCCAACTGAAACTGAAAAGTTTTGCTTCAGCATAGTGTGAAAATCAGTTGTGAATTTGACTGAGTGAGAATGTCATGGAAACGGACTCTTGTTTCATTCAAGTGGAACCTAAAGACTCACTTGTTTCATATCTAATTCAAGTGATATTTGCTATTGTGCCCTTGACTTTTGCCTTGACATGCCCCAGCAAATGTCTAAATAATGACAGCGATAAAATTACTGTAATAATTAGTAAAAATAACAATGATAAAGGTTATCTTGCAACATAGATTCTTTTTATCTAGAGCCACACCTCTTGTATCAGGACATTGGTGCTTCACACCCCCTTCATGGATACTCCAGAATTTTCTCCACTTTTTTTCTCCAAAGGGATATTCAGCATAATACATTTTTGCAGTTTTAGCTCTATCAATGATATTAATATATTGACCTTGCAACAAGACATTTATGCTATTTATAGCTGTATGTTTAATGTGATTATGCAATTGCATATTTAACAAATTTTTTTAGCACACTGAATTTTCTTCCTGTTTTTTTCTACAGATGCAATCTCTGATCAAATATGCAGCAGTTTTATTCCCATTTTTGTAACATGTAACACATTTTTGTAACACACTTTTGCTATTTCCCTAATATAGGCAATATTAGGCATAGATTCATTTTACCAGGGATCAGCACCTGTTTAGATGACTTTTTTGCTTGTGAACATTTTTTACCCAAAAACGCCGCAATTTCCACAAATATGTGAGGTGAAATAGGTGCATAAATGGGAAATTTGTGAATGTAAAATGAAACATTTCTGCATTTCCTCTGCATATGTAGGACCTCTGAGTCTCACATATTTAGGACCTCTGAGTCCCACATATTTCCCGAAAAATCGCTGCATTAAATGCACATCCTTAGCTAATAGAATGTCCAAAGATACCTGCCAAATATGCTAGGGATATTACTGGTAAGCAATTTCGGGAGTTTTATTTACCTATACGAGAGTTCTTAATGTTTTTGCAGAAAAGAAATGATACTTGAATGTGAAGTTCAAGCAGGTGCTTCAAAACTTGACCTCTTAAAATCCAAAGAACTTCATTTTGGCATGGTAATTGGCCTATCTTGTATTCAGAGTCATTGTCCTCATACATCTGTTGAACAAGTGGTGATTCAAAGCAAGCTCTTATATCGTTTGCCACTTTCTTGCTTTTGCTATTTGCTACTACTACAGGTGTCAATACTTTTCATGATCTGTCTCTGTCTGAATCGGTCCTCAGCACTCAGCAGATATTTTCATCATGCCATAGTTTTCGATTTTCGTCCACTCTTTGATGTTATATATCCAGGTTCTTCTTGGTATTCTTTTATTATTAAAACCTGCATATTTTCCTTCTAGAATATTCTATGCTTGTTCATAGCATGACCTACTCATGACGTGTCCAGCGTATTGGGTTTTTCTTTTGCCTACTTCTTTGAGCAGCAATTTTTCTTCTTGTATATTATGTAACACTGTCTCGTTTGAAATTTTGTCTCACAAGCTGATTTTTAGTAGTTTTCTATAACACCACATTCCAAATGCCTGTATTTACTTCCTCCATCTTTTGGTCAATGTCAGTGGCGTAACGTGGGGGCAGGGGGCACTTTGTTGACTGCCCCCCGGGCCCCGGGCGGGGGGGCCCCCAAAGAGGGGTCTAAGCTAGGGTTAGGGTTAGGGTTAACCCTAACACCTCTTAACTCTAACAATAGAAATAAACGTGCTGACGACCTTTTTTTTTTTTTTTGCTCGTCAGGGTGAAAAAGGAGGTGATGACTTTTTTTTTTTTTTTTTTTGCTCGTCAGGGTGAAAAAGGAGGTGATGACCTTTTATTTATTTATTTTTTTTTTTTTTGCTTGTCAGCCCGAAACTTTGAAAGTTTGGGGCCCCCATGACAAAGATGCCCCCCGGGCCCCCAAAAGTCACGCTACGCCACTGGTCAATGTCCAGCATTCACAAAAATACATACATACAGAGAATTCATAGCATTTCAGTTAACATATTTCAAAAGCAAGTAAAGAATAATTTTTCATTAATTATGGCATTAAGCAATGTGTATGTAAAGGGTGTCTCTGAAAAAAAACCAGCAGAAAATCTATGATTTCTTAAAAATTCCTAAATATATTTCTATCAAAATTGCCATACGTGTACTGCACAGTGCACATATTTCCCCCTTTCTGCTTATTTTCATCTCATTTGCATGTAAGGTGGCCATATGGTGAGATATTAAAGTCAAACTTCAAATTTTACTACTCAGTCACAGCATGACAGGCCTATATATCTAGTTTCAAATTTGGTTTCATGTCAATGTTAGTAGTAGTAGTAGTAGCAGCAGCAGCAGCAGTGGCGTAAACCTGGCGCCAATATGGGGGGGTGGGAGGGAAGAATCGCTGATAAAGTCAGGTCAGACCCTCTTCCCGTCTCCCAAAAAGTCTTGACGAGCAAAAAAACCCAAAAAACGTTATCCTTATATTTTTCCCTGGCCAAATACCCTGATGAGCAAAAAAAAGGTCATCCGTAATGAGTGATTTTGCCATAAGGCACAAAACATTGGGGGATAATTGATACTCTGTCCTCCTCTAACCAATTATTGGAGGGACCATCCCCCCGTGTTTTACGCCCTTGAGTAGTAGTAGTAAAGTTTAATTCGAATGCAAATTTGTAAATATGTTTTTAAATTCGAAATAACAAGAAAAGTTCAATTTAAACTTTCAAAGTGGGTAAAATATCGAATGAAGATAAGATGCGAATTCAGACATTGCAGGAGCTTGGCATTGGATACCGAGCAATTGTTGCAAAATATCCTGAAAAGGGATGAAACCTTTATTCGGTGAAAGATATTTGCAAACAGGACCTGCAACCAATCAAAAACTTTTCTTGTTATGTTGAATTCTGTGAATTAAATTTTCCGGCCGGACAAACGGGTGACAGTCTATGGTGGATAAGCCCGGTCAAAAAGATGGGTTTTTAATCTTGCTCTAAAAATTTGTAATGAATTTGCAATGCGAACATGCTGAGGCAATGAGTTCCAGAGTTTTAGGGCAGTCACTGAGAAAGCACGAGAACCAAGAACTGTCCGAGTATGGGGGATGGAGAGAACTATTGCAGACGAGGATCTGGTCGAGTATTTGTTTGCTTGTACAGAAAGTTTTGAAAGAAGGTAACTGGGTTCCTTGTAGTAAAGTGTTTTGTATACCTGAAGGCAGATTTTAAAGTCTATCCTTTCTTTAATTGGAAGCCAGTGAAGACCCTTACGGACTGGGGTTATGTGCTCACGTTTTGGGGTTTTTGAAACTACCCGAGCCAATGAATTTTGAACTCGGAGTTTAGCCAGGTTTGATTTAGAAATGCCAAAAAGAAGGGAGTTGCAATAATCAAGACGACTGGACACTAAGGCATTTGCCAAAAGCATTAATGCAGGTTTATTCAGAAATTTCCTAATACGATACAAATCACGAAGATGGTAGTGAGCTACTTTACAAATGCTATTTACTATTTACTACTACTACTACTACTACTAGTCTACTACTACTACTACTATTATTATTATTATTATTATTATTACTACTACTACTACTACTACTACTACTACTACTACTACTATTACTACTACTACTACTGCTGCTATCAACATTGACATGAAACCAAATTTATGTGAAGCTAGATATTTAGGCCTGTCAAGCTGCAACTGAGTACTAAAAATGGAAATTCGACTTTGATATCTCACAATATGGCCACCTTACATGCAAATGAAATGAAAATAAGCAGATAGGTAGAGAAATATGTGCTGTACACGTGTGGTAATTTTGAAAGAAACATATTTAGAAATTTGCAAGAAATCATACCGTATATATTCGTGATAAAGTCGAGAAATTTAAGGCCAGTTCACAGGTTATATATCACTGGTCAACAAATTTTATGCAAGTTTTTGTTTCCTCTACAAATTTTGGTGAAACTAATAGATTTTGACTTGCTGAACACAAATATGTAATTAGAATTTCTGTATCATGTAAGGTTTTTAAGAAATCGACAATTTAGCATTTAGTATTGTAACGTCTTCTGCAACATAATCCTACAGAAGGATCTAGGCAATAATGATAAGACATGAGAAAATTAGAAATGTTTTGCTGTAGATTTTCGCTTGCAGTCACTGTCCTGTGCTTCACGTATCAGTGACCAACAGTAGTCTCCGAGCATAGACGGACTCCACTTTCCCTGGTAGCATTTCTCGATGCTGGCAATGTCTTTGTGGAATCTTTCACCATGTTCATCACTGACGGCGCCGAGATTGTCTGGGAAGAAGTCCAAGTGAGAATGAAGGAAGTGTATCTTCAGTGACATGTTGCATTTCATTGCCTTGTAAGCTTGTAGCAGATTTCCAACTTGTTCAACATAGTTTGGCGCCTTGTAGTTGCCCAGAAAGTTAGCAACAACATCCCTGAAGGCTGTCCAGGCAACATGCTCGGCACCCTGCAGAAGGCCCTCAAAGTGACTGTCCTTGAGCATCTCTTGAATCTGTGGGCCAACAAAAACGCCTTCTTTTATTTTAGTATCACTGGTGTGTGTAAACCTCTGTCGTAAGTATGTAAAGGCTTCACTTTCTTTGTTCATTGCTTTGACAAAGTTTTTCATTAACCCAAGTTTGATGTGCAAAGGTGGGAAATAAATGTTCTTCGGATCAACGAGAGGATCATGTTTAACGTTCTTCTGTCCTGGAACCAAGTCCCTGCGAGGTGGCCAGACCTTTCTCACATGATGTGAATCTCTAGCTCGGCTGTCCCACTCGCAAAGAAAGCAGCAGTACTTGGTGTAGCCTAGCTGCAGACCGAGTAGAATTGCAACAACTTTCAGATCTCCGCATATATTCCAGTTGTATCTCGAGTATTCTATGTGTTTCAATAGCAGCTGCATGTTCTCATATGTTTCCTTCATGTAAGCAGCATGTCCAATGGGTACTGAAGGGTATGAATTGCCATTGTGCAGCAAAACAGCCTTTACACTTAACAGCGAAGAGTCAACAAAAAGTCGCCATTCGGATGGATTGTGCTTACAGCCGAAAGCAGAAAGCAATCCATCAATGTCAATGCAAAAAAGTAAGACTGTCGATTTTTTGAAGAATCGAGTCAAGTCTTCATGCCGTTTTCTGAAATACTGAAATTTTTGTACCTGGAGAGAGCAGATTCCATCCTTGCAACCTAGATCCAAGCAATTCTGCTTAATTTTTTGACAAATCTAAGTCTCTGACCAGATCATTGAGCTCTGTCTGAGAAATCAAATGAGGATTGCTGGATGTCGATGGCTCAAACTCTGGGTCTTCCGTAGCTGAATCATCAACTATCTGCAGCATTTCATCTGTCTCTGCATGCTCGTCCTCGTCCTCCAGTGTCCAAAACTCGAGGGGTTTGGAACAGGAAGACTCTCGTCGTGTGGAACTGGTCTCATTGCCGAGGCAAGGTTAGGATACTCAATAGACTTCCTATTCTTTGAAGAAAATCCTGTAACATTCGTCATGCAGAAATAGCAATCCATTACATGATTATTCTGCTCCCTCCATGTCATTGGTATGGCGAATGGCATGGATGGACGCTTACCTGCAAGCCAAGCTCGCAGACTGGTAGCACAAGATGAACAACATATATGAGGTGCCCATACTTTGTCCTGGTCGCCAATTTTGCATCCAAAGTATAACTCATATCCTTTCTTTATGATTGCTGCTTATGATTGCTCCGCTTCTGTGATTTCAACGTAAACTCTCCACAGATGTAGCAGAACGTGTCACTGCTATTGCGACATCGACGCGACATTTCAGAAACTTTAATTAAATTAGTTAATATATTCAATTCACAGCCTTTAACTAAACAGTTATATCTCATCAAATAGAAAGACTGCAGCTGCTTCCTAGTGCTGCTTGGTATTTATATAGGACTGCGTAACCATAGCAACAATACATGCTAGGCATGTAGTCTTGAAGACAGGTTTGGGCGCGTTTGGGCATGTCTGGACATGCCTAATTATACTAATTTTCAAAATCCATGTAGTTAAGTGAGCCAGCAGTGCATCTGTTATGGCGGTCACATAAGATTCTTGCCTAACCTGAATACCCATAACTCAGATAACTCTCGAAAACCACGATTTTAAAATTCTTATAATTTTAAAATTTAAAATCAGCTTTTTCTCAAAGAACTTACGTGATAGGAAAATTTCAAAATTATTCCTGTAATCAGCATGACAAAATCTACCTGGAACACCAGAAATTGCACAGGAAACAAAAACCTTGTTTACCAGTGTATCCTGACCTCGACTTATACGCGAGGCACTAACTGTTGGGTAAAGTTTCCATACATAGGATGTCGAAAATAATTAATTTAGCTAACTCTTTGCGTAATTAATTATTTTCAACATATGCTACGGCATCTAAATAAAAGTTGATATCAGCGATTTTAAGATTGGTAATTTATATGCGCCACATAAATATTAATTGTAATTATTGGCGCTACATAAATATAAAAAATTTAAGATTACCGGTCATTAAGATTTTTATATTGTCAAGAATGAGCGAATAGCAGGTTTAAAATTTTCTTAATCGTCAGGAATCAATCTGGGAATGTCAAAATCGTTCAGTTTCTCGATAGTTCAAAGCTAAACGCAGTTTTTCAATCAAAACAATGGCGCCGTTGCCGCCATTGTTCCGACTTTCACTATCACCTCAAGAGGGTTCGCCGCGGTGACGTCACTTCGACTTATAGCCGGGTCAATGACTTTATACACCTTCAAATCCCCAAAATCTAGGGGTCGACTTATACTCGGATCGGCTATATCACGAGTATATACGGTAGTTTTTCTGATGGTTGTTTTCAGAGACACCCTGTACATCCAAAATCATCAAATTTAATCAAGTTGAAAAAAGATACCAAAGGGAACAAATTTCTCGCAAGAAGGTGTCTTAAATAACTAGTTGCAATAGCTAGAAGTTGGTGATTTTGGTTCTAGGACTATTGACCACTGGACGATTGACCATAGGACGATTGACCATAGGACGATTGACCACTGGACGTTTGACCATAGCGGACTTTTGACCACTGGACGATTGACCACAGCGGACTTTTGACCACTGGACGATTGACCACAGCGGACTTTTGACCACTGGACGATTGACCACAGCCATGAGTGTCAGGCTTAGCACGCTGTCTACTGCATGCATGCATGCATGCATGCAAAAAAAGGAAACCAAATTTTGGGAATGATGAAAAGGACAATCGTAAAACTATATAAGTTATTAGTATGGCTTCATCTAGAATACTGTGTTCAGGCATGGAATACGTTCTTGAAAAAAGATATAGAGCTTTTAGAAAAAGGTGCAAAGACGAGCAACGATGCTCAATGGGATCCACGGTGGTCAATTGTCTCGTGGTCAAACGTCCGTCCGTCGATGATATTATATTATGTTCCATTCTATCCTATAGCCATTCTAATCTATACGACGATTTATATAGCGCGGTAACATAGCTGGAGCCAAAGTCAAGAGCGCTTTGCATAGAGCAATCGTATGTTTTTTTTAAAGAGGTGTGTGACCGTGCGTCTTAAGTTGGATGATGAACGACTCGAAGTAGGTGACCGCAGTCACTGGGTCCGGGAGCGCGTTCCATAAGAGAGGGTTCACAAACGTTAAGTAAGCCAAAAACACATTTACTAGATCAATGCATATTTTAATAAACCAATTGTTACGACCTTCAATGAATACGACAGTCAATGAAATGGTATTACTAAGCAAATAATAAGCAGAAATCGATAAGTAAAAAACTGCAGAACGAAAACTTAAACGGAAAACACAATTAAGCAATTAATGAAAAGCACAATAGGCAAAAAAAAGTTAATTCAAAAAACGAAAAGCACGCTATAAAGTTATCGTAATACTCATTAATGAACACATTAAAGAAGACAACGCAAAATCAGGCAGCATATACGCGAAATATAAAGTAAGGCAGCGCTAAGCAAGCGTAAAACACTTTAAGTAATCAATGAAAAGTACAATAAGTAGAACGCACATGTTAAAACACACTTTATAAAGTAATCTAAAAACACATTAACCAAGACACAAATATCTTATAAAACAAAGTAAAGGTCGTGTAAACAGACGCAGAAACATTAACTGTGTGAGAGATGTGCAATAGCACGGAGATAAGTGAATAAGTCTGTTTGTTCGTAAGTGGCAACAGCTCTTTGCACACGTTCTTTCAGCATTCGGTATCTCTTCTCCGAAGGTTGGTTTATCCCAGTTATTCCTTGCAAGAACGAGGCCTTTTGTTTATTCATGTCACCGTTTAGACCGTCTATGAAACGCCAAAGAGTTGGATGGCTGCATTGAAACAGCGATTGCAAAGAATTGTGCCAACCTTCACAAATATTATTTGTGCGTGCAATTCCTTCCGTGGCAAAATTCGTTTGATTCCACAATTGTATTGGGAACAACGGTGTCCCAAACTTGTGTCCACGACCTCTCTAACGACGACCGCGAATGTACGTGCGTTCGAAGTATGTTATTACCTACAAAAAGGAAAAGATCAACGTCTGCATCAATTGTCAGTGGCGGCTCCACTGGGGGGGCCAGTGGGGCCCGTGCCTCCCCTATTGACTGCCTGGCTCCCCCAGTGGTCCCCCAGTGGCCCCCCAGTTGGGACCCTATACTTAATGCTACATACATTAAACAACAAATGGTTGGCCCCCCATGATTAGAAGTTGCCCCCCCAACGGCCCCCCACTTGCCAAATCCTAGAGCCGCCACTGTCAATTGTTACAATACTACTAATAGTGTTATGACTAGTGAGTAGCGGACGAATGACCATAGCAGTTAGAAATCGCTAAGCGCCCTGATTTTTTAAATGGAACCTACTCTTGTATTTCCCTATAACCTTTACATGAGTGGACAATGTCGTTATTTAGGGGCTGTCCATGGTTTATTCTAGCCACCCTTGACATTGGGGGGATTTTGAAATGCAGGGGGTAGAAGGACTGACTCTCCAGAAATCTTTACGAGCAAAAAAGTTCTCTTCCTTTTAAAAATGGCTGACTAGGAAAAAAGGTCAGCCTACCCTTTCCACATACCTTCGCCAGCAACAATTTTTTGTAATCCTTACACTTTTCCCTCTTCATAAAAAGAAGCCCCCCGTCGTCACGCTTTAGGGGCAAAATTTCCACCACCCCTATGCAACATATGAAACATTTTTGGGGAAAATTTTCACACTTGGGGAGGGAAAATCCCCCTAAGAAGGCCTAGAATAAACACTGGGGACTGTCCGTGAATATGTTAACAATTTTGGGGCAATTTTTGCCCCCCTTCTTGTCAACAACTGTCAAAGTTTTGCAACCCCCTTATTCGTTGACATAATTAATGGGCAGCCCATGAAGTTATGGGTGTTGAAATAAGTTCTTACTTAAATCGAGATGTGGGGCGTTCGGAGCTGTCTCAGTAAGTTGGTGAAAAGCGTCAGGAACGTCCGAAACGGGAACATGAGCGAGCTGCAACGCTCTGACGAACTCCGCACATTGTTATCCGTTTCGTACACAGCTTTCAGGCCAACTTCATTGACTTTGCGCAGGATACTCTGCGAAAGGTGGAAGTAGCACCCAGTTATTGTTGCTCCTGCAAAGCGATGCTTGAAGGCCTGCATAGCGGCGCTTTCAAAGTCGGTAAGTATTTGTGTAGGGTGAGCCGTTGGTATCAAGCCTACCAATGCTTCTAGTAGCCGATCGTAGGTGTGACGCGTTTTATCAGGTAATAAGCAGTAAATACCAGCTGGATTAATTCCTTCTGCTAACTGAAAATGAATGCTGTACAATTGGAAAAATAGTGCAGGAACCACTTTGAAAGTCCCGTCAGCAAGCCACATTGCAGCTCTTGCTAATCCGTCAAGCAGTTCCTTGCACCCAAAGAGTAGAATCCGGCTATCGCCGGACCTGAATCAAACATGACGAAATTTGAAGCGCCCGAATTTCGAATGTTGTATCCAAAGGAATAGGCGGCATTACCTCGCTGTCCGGTCCCGCGTGCTTTTGCCTAAAGCGACGCAGAACACGAGACAGACTTGCACGCTTCGGCAGAGCCATTAGGACATTGTCAGGCAAAGAGTTCATGACAGCAGTTTGCGATGTCGATGGCGTTGCAAGATTATCCATCAGTCGAGACTTCATCTCACCAACTGCCCGACGCGCTAATGATTGCGACAAATTTCCTTCGTGGCAGTGATTCGGTTCCTGATGTTTGACAACGACTTCTCCTTTCGTAAAAATTAATGCGTTACATTTTGCAGATCTACGTTTAGAACAACGCCAGATCACATTCCCATCTTTACATTCGCGATGCTTCCAATATTCGAATCCTTTGAAAAGTGCGGTTTTTTTCCCGCGTTTAGATACACCGTTTTCTATTTTCATTTCCATCTCGGTTCGTATCAAAGTAACTCCGTATGAACTAATGGCGTGTCTTTATGACGGCCGACTCTCTTTATAACGAACTCCAGATAGGCCTACCACTGTGCCTTATAAATTTGAATTTGTTGTTACAGCCGGCTGGCATTCGTAGATAACGACGCTTCGCTAAATCAGTTTGCCTTCGGTTTACTTTGGCAAAATGCCCCCTCCCCACAAAAACGGCTCGCTAAGACGACGGCTTGTCATTTCGAATTTGAAATGTCGTAGCATGCCCTTATACCAATAATAATGTTCTTTTAAGTGGTTTATGAGGCTAAATGTGAAAACCACTGATGTAACCATCTGCATTCAACAACCAAGTTTTCCGAGTTAGCCTTTGAATCCGTTTACTGTTTCAATTTCACTCCCACCTCAACCAAACTGTTCCATTTAACCGCAACCGTCGCACTATAAACATTTTTCTTTCTTGGACCAACCCTCTGCTTAAATAATTTGCACTTGTGGCCTCTTGTGCTGCTATAGTGTCCCAATATAAAGAATCGATCGTATGGCACATCTACTTTCCCACTCATTATTTTGTATGTTTTTATGATTATTTCCAAAAGCTCTATATCTTTTTTCAAGAATGGATTCCATGACTGAACACAGTATTCTAGAATCTATATGAGGCCCTATAGATGAGGCCCTACTAACGACTTACCGGTATATAGTTTTACGATTATATTGTTTTTCGACTCACTATTCTCGGTATATATATATATATATATATATATATATATATATATCGACTAGCTGTATATATATATATAAATATATACATATATATATATCTTTACTAGGCCTATTGTCCTTTTAATCATTCCCAACATTTGGTTTCCTTTTTGCATGCATGCATGCACGCATGCAATAGACAGCGTGCTAAGCCTGACACTCATGGCTGTGGTCAATCGTCCAGTGGTCAAAAAGTCCGCTGTGGTCAATCGTCCAGTGGTCAAAAGTCCGCTGTGGTCAATCGTCCAGTGGTCAAAAGTCCGCTGTGGTCAAACGTCCAGTGGTCAAAAGTCCGCTGTGGTCAAACGTCCAGTGGTCAATCGTCCTATGGTCAATCGTCCTATGGTCAATCGTCCAGTGGTCAATAGTCCGCGTACCCTTCGTACCGGTGATTTTACATAACCAGCATAAATGAATAAAATGAATAGCATTGTTTACACAAAGTCCCTGCTTTTCTATATTTTCCCAAGTCTTGCCGTAGCACTCTTGCCAAGTTGTATGCATCGCTTTATGTCTAGTTCAAAATCCCCATTACAATTTTTATTCGCTCCTAGGTATGTGATATCGGTGACTATTTCCATCTTCTGTACATCCAGTAGCCAGTTATCATTCTTCCCTGGTGCCATTATTTTGGTCTTTTTAATATTTAAATGTAAATCTGCTTTAGCGCTCTCTTTTTTTAACTTTTGTCAGCATGTGTTTCATGTCACTTTTGCTCTCTGCCAACAACGTACTGTCATCCACATATCTTAGATTGTTTATGATGTGTCCTACTATTCTGATATCAAATCCCTTTTAATGCAATCCTGCCTTCTTCATGAGGTATTCTGCATGTATATTGGAAAGATCAGATGATATAATGCATAATGTTGAAGGTTGTTCAGACACTAATGAGACAATACGTAGATAGAGAGCTAGCAGAAGAAAAGGCAGGTTTTCAGAAAGGAAGAGGCACAAGAGATCAGATCGTAAACATATGTTGGATCATGGAAAAGAGCAGAGAATGCCAAAAGAGCATATATATATGTGCTTTCTAGACTATTTTAAAGCTTTTGACTGTGGATCGTAATAGACTATGGCAGATTTTAAAAGAAATGGGAGAACCAAAACACTTTATTTTTTTTATACTAAGAAATATGTACACTGGGCAGGAAGCAACAGTAAGAACTTGACATGGAACAACTAGATGGTTCACACTATGCAGGGGTCTGCAACAAGGGTGCATGTTATCGCTACTTAAATATTCTAAGGCTGTGCGGTCAAATTTGACCACTAACAAATTTAATAAACATTAATGACAGAAGCAGATAATTCAACTAGCTAGGCCCAGGGCTCTTCAAATGTGTACATATGCGCCTATTTATATATAGCCGCCTATGTAACAATTAAAAAACAACCGCTCAGGCAGAAGACTGGTTGAAATTACACACATTGGATTTGAACACAATTGCTTTCTCATGGGCAGACAATGGGTCACGAGAATGGCGGACTGCTGGATGTCATCTTATCATCCGCCGACGAATGTCCGGATGATGTCACGGTGTCGGAGTCAGGCCTGTCCGATCATAAGATGATTCATTGGTCGATCTCGACGGCACGTCCGTCTCCAGTCTACACTAAAATACTTCGTAGGAGTTGGAAGTGCTTCGACTTGGAGCAGTTTAAAATTAGGCTCGAGGCGTCACCGCTCTGCCAACCTGTCGACTCCTGCAGAAATGCGACTGATCTTGCCGAATGCTACTCGTCTGAAATAATGAAAATTCTGGACGACTTGGCGCCAGTGACTGAGATGTCGGTGCGCACCCGACCACACTGGCCATTCTACGATGTCGATTGTAGACAGGCACGACGAGAAGTGCGACGCCTTGAGAGGTCTTTCCGGAGGCTCAGAGGGTCGGATGGAGAACCAGCAGCTCATTGTGCTTGGCGCTCTGCCCTCAAGTCTAGTAGGTATCTGGTGAGGCAGAAGGGTAGGAAATACTGGCGAGGAGCTTTAGACTCTGCTAAAGGAGACACTGGGCAGACCTGGAAGCATTTGAATACGCTGTTGGGAAACAGCGATAAAAGCCCCCGGCCGCCTTCCTGTTTCACAGCTGATGACTACCACCAGTTTTGGATAACAAAATCAATGGCGTAAGAGAAAGAACGTCTAAAGCTGGTCCTGCCTCGTTCACGGTGCATTCAGGACCTGGTCTAGTGTCGTTCGCTGCTCCTTCAGAAACCGGCGTCATTTTTCGATTGTGAGGTCATTACCTTGCAAACAATGTCAAGCGGATCCACTGCCTCACGTGGCTCCTCAAAGAGTCTATCGAGGCGCTTCGCTCCGTTTTCTCACGACTCTTCTGTCGACGTCTTTGAGTAGCGGTGAATTTCCATCGTCTTGAAACATGCGGTCGTATACCCGCACCTTAAGGGGCCAAGTCTGAATCAAGATGAAATAAGCAACTATCGGCCAGTCTCTAATCTTCCGTCTTGTCAAAGCTGCTGGAGAGAGTGGTCAATAACCAACTTGTAAACTACTTGGCGTCAAATGGTCTAATGCCTAAAGATCAGTCGGCCTATCGGAAGGGCCACTCTCACGGAAACAGCGGTCTTGCGTATTTACAATGATATTGTTGATGCGATCGCTAATGGTCAGTTAGCCCTTCTTTGCCTCCTGGACCTCTCTGCGGCTTTTGATACAGTAGACCATGACATTCTCGTTCGTCGCCTTGAACTTACCTACGGCTTAAATGGAGCTGCGCTATCCTGGATTCGAGACTACCTGACAGCTAGATCTCAATCGGTTTGCTGGAATGGTCACACGTCAGACTCGCGCCGTGTTCTCAGTGGAGTGCCGCAAGGATCGGTACTAGGCCCACTACTGTTCGTCCTATATGTGGCAGATATAGGGCAAATCATCAAATCGTGTGGGCTTACTTCACACGCTTATGCCGATGACGTTCAGGTCTACTCCTCGTGTAACCCATCTGACGTCGAACGACTACGGTCCTCTATCACGGACTGTATTTCCTCGATCGAACAGTGGACGGATGAAAATCGGTTATCCCTGAATCCAGCAAAGACTGAGTTCCTCTGGTTAAGTACACCTAGAAGGAAACATCTCATACCACGAAATCCGTTTTCAATTGAAGATGTAGACATTGTTCCTTGTACCGAACTACGTCTTCTAGGCGTTCTTTTGGATGAGTCACTTTCGTTTGTCAGTCACTTAAACAATGTGATTCACACCTGTTACTATCAGCTACGCAGGATCCGGGAGATTCGCCGCTACCTGCCATTACCGGACGTGATTAAACTGGTTCGATCCCTCATTCTATCACGAGTGGATTATTGTAACAGTATCTTACTCGGACTTCCTGTCAGCCAGCTAAACCGTCTTCAGATGGTGCTAAATGTTTCAGCACGTCTGATCTTGGCGCTAGGTGGAATGAGCATGTGACACCGCTATTACGAGACAAACTTCACTGGCTCCGGTTCGGAGCGTATAGCCTTTAAACGTTGCTGGTTTACATTTAGGGCGTTAAATGACCCTTTCTGCCCTGAGTACTTAACGGCTCTGGTCTGTAAGCCCAAGTCGTCTGATCGGCGCTCGCAGCCGATCAAGCAGCCGTTCTCAATTGGTGGTTCCACCCCGTCTCGACAGCAAAATTTGGGGATCGGTCTGTTTGAGGGCAACCCCTTTGCTTTGGAACTCCCTGCCGGCGGACGTGACTAGGTGACATCTCCTGAACTGTTCACTAGGAACCTTAAAACATATTTATTTAATATCTCCTATTAGGGACATTTGTAAAGCGCTCTTGACTTTAGCCTTCGCTATGCGTATTGCGCTATATGAAATTGTCAGAATTAATAATAATAATAATTGTTCACATGCTTGCGTTTGTTAAAACACATTTCTTGTGTTTCTTAGCTGTAGCAGCTTTAGGCCACCGTACACGTTGTGATTATGGCTAAATATTACGTTTTCAAACAGGGTTGGGTTAAGCTAATTTGTATGTATTCATGGGGGGAATGTATGGGGTGCAAGAGGGTAAGCAGATCTGAAAATGACATTTTAGCATACATAATATATGGATGGCCCCTTACTGAAGCCCATCTGATTTAGGGTGCGTGGTGGAGCAGTTTTTGGCGCACTAGTCTACTAATTTTGAGGTCCCGGCCGTGGCAGAAACTATGCGTGACAAGTTTTGAAGTGGATGATCCACTTATGTTTGACTTTTTTGAGCAAGGTCTTAATTGTTGAGATCTCTTTCTTCTTAGGTACTGTTGAATTTATTATGGATAAGCATGAAAACTTCTACTTCATGGAGATGAATACAAGACTACAAGTTGAGCACCCTGTTACTGAAATGATCACAAATACTGACTTGGTTGAATGGCAGTTCAAAGTAAATTGCTATAACAATGTTTTTGTTTTTAAAATTAAATTTAAGTATTTTTACTGATACGCACTTAATTTATGAAATGCTGAATCAAGAAGAACCGAGTGTGTCTCTCAGATTCCCTAACTGATTTGAACTAGTGCACATGATCTTCTCACCCAAACATTAGTGGCTGCAAAATGCATCCAATTTCAATTACCAAAAGATTACTTTTTCTGCTCTTCAGCGCTCATGTGATGAACAGGTTGAACACTGCCCCTAAATTATTCTTGTGATGATGATTTTTGACATGTAACTCTAGCTGAGTAGTGTGGAAAAGTTCATCCACTGTTTCCATTACCAGAACTAAATGTCACCTGCTTGGGGAATGTTTTCAGAATTCTGACCAAGTTTTATATTAGGTTAAATGCACCAACAGGTAATCAGAGATTATTTTATTTATTCCTGAATTTACCTGATAATGTGTAGGACCTCTGGAAACTGTTCCATACCAGAAAGAAACTCTGCTACAAAAGTACTGGGTACTACAAGAGTATGCCATAAACCATGGTTTTCGGCTGACATTTTTCAAATAATCGAACATAAAAGAAATGCTAGCATTGAGAACATTCACACTGAAAGGAACCGACTGCAAGGAGTTTTCAAGGCTAAAGCCAAAGCCGACTTAGACGTCTACGTGAACGGAATGGCCACAGAAGTTGAGTGCAGCAATTGTACAATGCAGTCACCAAGGTAGATGGTTCTCCTTGTAACTCAGCAGATGAAGTTATACGTCATTGGTGTGAACACTTGAAGCAGCACTCAACTTGCCAGGAGGTATACCTTCCTGTATTCTTGATCAGGAAGCCAGAGACACCTGTGCTGATCCTGACATCTCAGTGAGCACACCAAATCTGAATGAAGTGAAATCAGCTACACGGAAACTCAAGAACGGTTATGCCTCTGGCTCAGACAACATTCCATCAGAACTCCTAAAATATGCTATTGACCCCATAACATGTCAGCTTCTCCTCTTTCAATGCATTTGGAGGACAGGACATGTACCAACTGACTGGAGAAATGGTATTATCATCACACTGCATAGTATATAAGGAGAAAGGTGCAAAGACTAACTTTAACAGTTATCACCCAATCACCCTTTCATCTGTTCCTGGCAAGGTCTTTGCACACATTCTTATAGCCAGGATCCAACCTCTTATTAGCATCACTTGAAGGCCACAGCAATCTGGCTTTGCTGTAGGTCGTTCCACAATTGATGCAATTTTGGCACTATGATTACTGTCAGACCATCATTTGAAATTCAATTGCCCTCTACATGTGACATACTTGGACATATCCTGCAATTCATTCTCTGAAGAATCAATTTTCTCCAATGGAATATCCTCGTTCAATCCTGTAGATTGAAACGCACTGTGGAAAGCAATTTGAGGTAGAAGCGTTCCAAATTTTCTATTCAAACTCATCAAATCACTTCATAAAGGAACTGGGACCAGGATATGCTGTGGGAAGAGACATCACAGAGATTTCTCACAAGTTTTGGAGTCAGACAAGGGTGTATTCTTGCTCCTAGTCTCTTTTCAGTGACCATAGACTGGATTAACCATATGGATGAAAAAACAGAAATATCGATTGTCTTGAAATTTTTCGACATAGTGTATGCAGATGATATTACCTTCATGGTGAAATAAAAAATGGAAGCACTTAAATGCCTCACCAGTTTCCAAGAATCTTCTGCTACTCTTGGCCTTCACATTCTTCGTATCTCTTGTTCTTCGAGCTTCTTCTTTTTAGCATGCCAACCAGTGGAGCGTAGCTGTTTCCAGAGTCTGGAGTCATAATTCTCTGTCCTGCGCCTTCTTCCATGCCATGGCAAGGCAAAAGTTGTGCGGGGCTACGTCTTTCTTGATTGTTCTTGTTGAGGTTGTTTTGGGCCTACCCGCTGGTCTTTTCCAGGTCTTTGGTAGCTCATGAATGATGGCATCAAGGGCTCGGGCATGGTCCTGCTCTGGATCTATTCTAGCAACATGTCCATAGTACTGCAGTCTCCTGCTGCAGATCCTGTTCGAGATTGGACTCTCTCCTGTGCTACAGAATACCTCAGTGTTTGTGATGTTCATTGTATATGAGAGACGCAGGATTCGATGCAGGCACCACTGATGGCATGCATCTAATTTCCTGCTGAGTACTGATGCCATCGCCCACGTCGCTGCCCCATATAGTAGCACTGGTAGGATGCAAGAGGCGTAGATGTTTATCTTGGTTCTGAGTTTAATACTAGAGCACCATAAATGTCGGTTCAGCCCTGCAAAGCAGCTCAGGGCAATACCAATTCTCCTGGTGACTTCGGGAGCACAGCTGCCTTTGTCATCAATTAGTGAGCCCAGGTAGGTGAAGGATTTGACGACCTCCACTGTATTCCCTGCCACCAACAATGCTTTCGGTGTCTCAAATAATGGGATATTCGTCTGGATCTTGGTTTTATTCCAGTTGATTTTCAGACCAAACTGGCGTCCTTCTTCATCCTGGATTTCCAGGCATAGAACTAGGATCTCCAGCATCTCTGCAAGCAATGCGACATCATCCGCATAATCCAGATTGGTAAATTATTCCTCACCCAGCGAGGCTCCGGCACTTCCGCGATGCACTGTTCTTTCCATCAGTGCTGGATTAACTTTTTGGAGGCCTGGCACAAGCAACACAACAAAACTTTAAAAGGCCCTCAACCCTCCAAGCTCGAAGTTTCAAACCTTGGCCAAAAAATTATGAAAATTAATTTTAAAATATATAGAAAGCTTCCTTAAATATATTTATTAAAAATGAAATACAATTAGTACTGTGCTTTTATTAAAATTCATTGTTCATGATTTAATATAATTTATTTATTTAAAAAAAATTGAACCAGTGAGCCTGGCACAAGTACGCCAGTTGCACCATGCTTAATACGGCACTGATTTCCATGATGTGATCCATTGGGATCAGGAGTAAATCTGGAGCAATTTTGCAGCCTTGCCTGACTCCAGAATTGATGGAGAACCAGTCGGGCATCATCCCATATGTTCTAACTGCACTCAGAGTGCCTGTATACCAGAGATGTAGTACTTGGTACTTGTACTTGTACTCTAGTTGTACTCGAGTACAGATTTTTAGTACTTGTACTTGTACTTGGAGGCCATGTACTTGTACTTGTACTTGTACTCAGAGTTTTTGGAATTCAAGTACTTGTACTTGTGCTTGTACTTGGAGGCCAGGTACTTGTACTTGAAGCATTGTGTACTTGCTACATCTCTGCCACTAAGCATTAAACAGGCAGCTGCTAGGTTGCTGAAGAATTATGTGGTCTTGTCCATAGACTTTAATCTATGGTCTTGTCCGCCGGTCAGGCAGTGCATTGAAATTAAGCACAGCCTAATAAATATTCTATGGCACAGGCAAACATGAACAAGAACAACATGGCTGACGATGAAGCATCTGAGTGTAAAGTGCCTCATTTGGTTAAATTTGCATTTACTGATTACAAATTTCAGAAAAATAGTCTTAGTGGTAAATGTAAATTTTGTACAAATAAAGTTATAACAGAAAAATGCGATACCACGTCTAACTTCGTGAAACATTTGGAAAGAAAGCACACTGATAGGTTGACAGTTATGTAGTACTTGGTACTTGTACTCGAGTTGTACTCGAGTACAAATTTTTAGTACTTGTACTTGTACTTGGAGGCCAGGTACTTCTACTTATACTTGTACTCTGAGTTTTTGGAATGCAAGTACTTGTACTTGTACTTGTACTTGTACTTGGAGGCCAGGTACTTGTACTTGTACTTGAAGCATTGTGTACTTGCTACATCTCTGCTGTATACAGTTCCCTCGTCAGACCATGATCTTGGGGGGAGACCAATGTAATGCATCAGTGCCCACAGTGACTAGCAGTCCAGAGAGTCGAAAGCCGCTCTGAGATCAACAGATGCTGTCTATAATGGTTGCCAGAATTCCCTCCTAGTCTGGGACACCAGGTTGAGTGTTAATATCTGATCCAATGTTGAGTGCCTTGGTGTAAATCCGCTCTGTTCTATCCTCTTCTTTGCATGAAGTCGTTCTTTAATCCTGCCCAAGAGGATGGATGCGAAGATTTTACTGGGCACTGACAACAGGTTAATGCCCCTATAGTTCTTGCACTCCCTGGGACTGCCTTTGCCTTTACAAAATGGCATGATGATGCCTCTTTTCCAGTCATCTGGCATTTTGCCACTCATCCACGCCTCTCTGAAAATCTCTGTCAGCCAGGTAGTACATGCTTTGCCCCTGCTTGTATTAATTCCACTGTGATGTTACAGATGCCTAGCGCTTTCCCTTTCTTTGCTCATTGGATAGCTGCCTCGACCTCATCTTCCATAGGTGAATCAATGTTCATGTTCGAATTGAATTCTGCTGTTGGTGCATCTAGTGGGTCAGAGTGTGTGGGTGGAGGTCTGTTAAGTAGCTCCTCATAATATTCTTTCCACCGATTGAGCTTCTTCTCCTTCCCACTGAGGATATGACCGTCATCATCCGCAATAGGGCAAGACGTGTGAGGGATAGCAGTGCGCAACTTGCATAGGTTGGCGAAGGCATCCTTGAGATTGCCTGCCTGCAGGTCCTCTTCAGCTTCTGTTGCTTTATTGTCTGCCCAGCATTGCTTGTCCTGTCGTATTCTCGCCCTGCAACGTTTCTGAAGGACTTTTTAGTTTTTGCTCCTCCTTTGCATTTTGTAGTCTGGCCTTCCGCTTCTGTTGAATCAGTTCCCAAGTAGCTTCGCTGAGGTGCACTCGATTAGGACGGTTCCAGGGCAATTCGGAGATGGACAATTCGTAGCAGACAATTCAGAGCGGACAATTCAGAGGACAATTTGGAGCAAAGTTTCACTGAGTTTAAATAAATGCTAATCTCGCCCCGACGGTTGGGTGATAATAATTGTCGGTGCCTTCGATTTCAGACTGTTGTGCTAGATTATGAAAACTGGAATGCAATCGAGTACTTAAGAGGATGTAGCCATAACATCAATTTATTAAATTAACTTCATTATTCATCAAACTTCAATACAAAATCCTCCGTATCATTATTTTTAGACATGAACTACTTATAATCATTTATAAAACAGGTTGTATAACTTTATCAACATATTTTTAAACAGTCATATTTTGAAACAGTTTTACAACTTTTCGTGGCATTAGTTATAATAAATTCTTCTGTCGGGTGATATAAGTTCTCCGAATTGTTCGCTCCGAATTGTTCGCTCCGAATTGTCTGTCTCTGAATTGTCTGTCTCCGAATTGTCTGTCTCCGAATTGCCCGGTCACCGATTAGGGCATACCCCATTGGACAGATCTACCTCATTGTGTATACAGCGATGATGCAGAGCAGGTATTTACAGCCGACATGGTTGCCAGTCTCAACGAGAGCAACTCTTCCATCTTGTTCTGGATACGGCATTGTCCTCCACTAGCACTTATCAGTAACGCCCGCAACCAACAACGCAACTGTATTTCTGCGGGCTACCACAGGTTGGACGTTGGGCTGGCCACCCAACTCCGTAAAAAGGATAGATGCCAAGGAGTTCCAACCACTCATACCACAAACTCATTGCTTGCTTGGCAAAGTCATAAAAGAGTTCTCCAACCGGCAGTTGCGCTTTGGAGTTATCCAAATCTTTAGACTCTCTGCTGCCTCGAGGCAAGCATAGGACAGAGCAAACTGGTGACTAGCAGTGGAGATAGCTTTGTTCCAGTATGGGACTTGCCAGAAATAATAATAAATAACAAAACACAAAGAACTATCCAGTTCTAGGATATTGATCGACAGAAAAAATAAAATAAATAACAAAATTCAAATACTCGGAAAGCATAATCTCAAGTGATGGTAGGAGCAACACAGACAAAAGACAAGAATGGGAATGGCAAAATTGGCATTCTTGGAAATGTCAAAGATCCTGGCAAGCAAAAACATATAAAAAGAGAAGACATTAAGATCACTTAATTGCTGTGTTTGGTCAGTGCTGTTACAATATAAGGAATAGAGACATGGGCCGTCTCTAAAGCAATGAAAAAGAAACTGGTAGCCACGAAAATATGGTGCTACGTGAGAATACAAAAAGGTTCCATGGACTAATGACAATCTTAAAGGAAAGGCAGTTGAAATTCATTGGGCATCTGATGAGAAAAGAGGGACTGGAGAACTTGGCAGTTACAGGCATAGTTGAAGGAAGAAGATCGAAAGGAAGACAAAGATATAAATTCATAGACAAACTAAGAAAAGTAATGGAAGTAGACAACATCAAGCTTCTGAGGATCATCAGAGACGAAGCAAAGTGGAAGTCCATAGCTGCCGATGCAACAAAACAAGACACCTGAAAAAACCTGTACATATATGTAATATCTAGAATAAATTTTGATGACAAAGCTTATGATTACCGGTAAGCATACGTCACAAACAGATTTATGTGAAGTTTCTTGATTGGAAAAATGTATTGTGTTGGGTGAAAGTGTTAAAGAATCTGACTTATTTATTAGACATTTTGCTGTTGAACAGTTTTGAAGTTTATATAGGTTTTTGATAGTTATATCATTGCACTAGTCTTTGAAACAAATGCTTTTCTATTTATATTTCAATATAAAATAGAAAAGGATCAGTTAGTTTACATATTTTCAAGTTCATATTGAGCAATGTCAACACTGTAGGATTTGATAATTGATAATTCTTTTTACTTCCATTTCGCAAACGTTTTCTGTTTATATTCTAATATAAATAGAAAAGCATTCATTTATTTTATATTATATTTATTTATAGTTGAAATGTTTCTCTCTTCACAGATTGCTGCAGGTGAACTGTTGCCATTAATGCAGAAAGATATCCTATTGTCTGGTCACGCCTTTGAAGCTCGCATTTATGCAGAAGAACCAGGAAATAATTTTATGCCTGGAGCTGGTTTAATTAAATATTTATGTACACCTGAACCTCAATCATGCCTTCGAATTGAAACAGGAATTAGGCAGGGTAAAATAAGTTTAAAAAATTGCATATCATTATTTTTATGGCATCATTATTCCAGAACACTTTATATCAATAGATATCCGTTTTTATAGTATTAGAGGTCTGACATTTCTTATTTATTGTCTAGTTCTTTAGTTTATTTGGGGATATGACATGACATGACATGACAGTTAATTTCCTAGGCGCACTTAAAGAACAAATGCGCCGCTGCTACATAAACAACCAGGTCTTGAGCCTAGTTAGAAACACTATATATGGTCTTTAGTTTACTAATATATATGTAGATATATGTATGTAGATATATATATATATGTAGTTATTGTAGTATCACTTATATTATGGACATAAGTAGTGAACTGTGCTCATGGCTTTAAGCTGAATACTGTATTTTCACTCCAAATCGCCGCTTACGCTTATAGGCCACTCCATGTTTACAGGCTGCAGAATTCCAGTAGCATGTAATTTATTTCATAGATAAGTCGCACATGAATATAGGCCACGTGCCCTGATGTCGAAGTATCATTATACCCACGTGCACTTATTCCCACTTAAATCTTAAACATAAATAAATATTCCATCTTATCAGCATTCATGAGACAAAAAAGAAATTTAATTTGGATGAAGTATTTTTACAGGCCAGGGCTGTGAAAAATGCGCTAAATGGATGATCCGAAACAGTGACGACAGTGACCCCCTGTCTGATCTTGCTTAATAGCTGGTGTGTGGATTAATTAAATGGTCGGAGAGGTCGTTTCACCACCGGCAGCAGCTTCGTTGGACCGTTATTAGCTATCGCATTTCATAACCCTCACTGTAGTAGGGCCAGCGAAGTGGGTGGGGGAGAAGAGGGTCGCCCCAGTGAAAGCATGAACGCACTGGGCTAACCGCCTTGTGGCCCTCTCTCTGTATCTCTCTTTGTCTCTCTCTGTATGTCTCTCTCTCTCTCTCTCTCTCTCTCGTTTTCCAAATTCCCACGCTTGTCCGGCTCAGGATGACTCATTGATTCCGAAATTCTGTACATCGCAATCAAATTGCTTGTTTAGCATGTGATGTAAAAATAGTTTTCTTCCAAATCAGTTGATTTTTAATCACTGCAATCGGCTGAGATCATAATTAATTCATTCTCAATTTAATTTAACTTACCGACAGAATATTTCCCTGATATAAACATATAACGCTTTTAAACCCGCTAAACCTTTGGATCTAGTGTTAGATGGCGCTATTATTATTATTATTATTATTATTATTATTATTCCAGGACAATTTATATAGCGCTGTACGCATGGTTTAAAATCCAAAATCAAAAGCGCTTTGACAACGCTGACATGTCGGTGAAGGTCAGAAGGTGGCGATGCTAAAATCCACTGTGATGATGGAAAGAACTTTGCTGCCGTGAAGAAGTCCGGTGCAGAGTCCTTTAGAAGCGGTCCTTCAAAGAAACTGTAGCCCCATTGACATGCCAACGAGGAACGGAAGATGATATAAGAGTCCGTGAGTTGGTAGTAGGAGTTATCCACGCAAATGTAACCATCGGTGAGTTCCTAAAGAAGCGGTCTTCCGCAAGAAGATAGTTCCGTCGTCGAAATCGGCAAATCCGACGAAGATGGAAAATCCGACGACGTCCAGAACAACAGTCAACCGCAAATCCACTGAATTTTCATGCGGCAGCCACTAAATAATGACTGACGTTGGTGCACACTCGACGGGAAGCAACCGACTTGAACTTCCGGACCGACGTAGAAGGTAGAGGGCGGCACGAGACACGTCGGAAACTGAAGAGTGGAACGCAGTCCTCACGTAGAGGGAGACTCCAGCGACGTCCAGAACGCAGTCGATCACCGCCGCCTAGCGCTACAACAATAGCCAACATGGCGGCGTCCAGCCCGCAGCGGTGAGACCGACTGGATACTTTCAGAACGACACGAAACAGAAGAGGACGGCTAAAACTCCTCAGCAAACCGACGAACGAGAAGCAGTCCTCATGTTCGGCACAAAATTCACGAACAAAGCGTCAGCAAATGCCGAGAAACAACGGTGAAACGAGGCACACACAACATGTGCTGGCTGCCGTAGATAGGTGCCACCATAGAATGTCAACGCTATACTGCACTTTTTCTTTTTCTTGGTGTGTTGATCTTTTTTCTGTTTCACGTTTCCCTCCTTTGGTGTCTATTATTTTCTTAATTAAAGTTCTTACTTACTTACACAATTTCATAGTACAGTGAAACCCGCTTAATTGCATAGGCGCCGTGCAAGCCTTGCTTATGCGATTAACCGGGCTATGCGAATAGCCGTGACGTCTGAACATTGCACGCGCAAAACACTGTAGTGAGCAAAAACACAAAATATTTATACTCGTCACTATACTAAAGCTATATGTTGCAAGTTCAGTCTATTGTGATTTAATATAGTCAAGGACGCTTATCTATCTGTTTATTGGCGCTCGACAGCTTTGACTGAATGAAATTCTCCACTTTGTAGAATGATGAGTAGTCGGGACAGTTAACGCTTTCCATCCACAGTATGTCTGGCCGGAAAGACTACACCCATCCATGTATACAGTACAGACCACTGACAGACAGCTATGAATGGAGGAGGGAGGGATGAAGAGCAGTTGACAAGATGTGTTAATTGCTTCCACTGGCTCAGGGCAGCTTCTGGACTTAATGGGTGGAGGTGTGCTGCAATTTTTGGTGAACTGTGTAGGTTTATTTAGCACAGAGACACGAAGTTTATGCGATTAAGCAGGTAAACATTGGCCAGATCAGTCAATTCCTTCTCAACTCAGTATGCTTATAAACGAGTTTATTCAATTAACCGGCATGCAAATAAGCGGGCTGTTTAGTCATAGAAAGATACCATTTGGTTCGGTTTTTTGCATTGCTATGTGATTATGCAGGTTATGCCATTAAGCGGTATGCGATTAAGTGGGATCCACTGTATGTTATTTATTTATTTCAAGCCAACTTCTTTAGCACCGTGCACTAGGCTAAGACCTACGAAAAAGGCGTTGCACACACAGCCAACCATATCCTAAACTAAAAAGGTGCGCCTGTAGCTCTCTCAGGAACGGCCCAGCTGAGTCAGCCTCAGTCACTGCGGTCAGCAAGGCATTTCAGAGCAATGGGTTCCCGCATGAGAAGGACCTGACCCTGAACTTCGGGGTCTGCGACGGAGGCAGGATGAGCAGTAGGACACGATGGCCGGAGCTAAGTGCCGACCTCCTTGCGTTCGATGTTGATCATAGGACTAGCTCAGCCAGGTACTGTGGACAGTGCGGGTCCTTTAACGTTCAGAAGGTGAGCCAGCATCGCTTTTTGATAATGTGCTCCAGGGCTTGAAGCCAGTGCAGCTGGTCATGCAGTAGGGGTGTCACATGGGCTCCCCAGAGGCTGCTGAAGACAACCCGAGTGGCTGTATTGAGCACGGATTGCCAACAACTTTGGGGCAGGTTTTGGGCTACTTTCTCGACCAACGGTTGCGGGTTTTGAAAAAAGTATCTGGGAGCACCGTGAAACACAGGTAAATTGCTAGTAATAAAGTATAACAAGCTTCTTCTTTTGACTCTATTTCTAATTTAAATTATTTTTACAAACCTCATAACGCGCTAATTTAGCAGTTAGGGGCTTAGGGCGTTGCTGGATTTGTAATTGCCGGTAGAATTATTTATGTTAAAGGGCCTTCTGCTATTTGTAAAGATGTTTTTGTATAAGCCGCTTACTATTATAGGCCGCATCAAAGGGCCTCTTCTTGTAAAATCATCTATAAGTTGCGGCTATTTGGCGTGAAAATACGGTAACATATTGCTTAATGGTTTCTTATTTGTATAGCCTCATCTTGACTGGTGTGAAATATACTGTGTTTATTTTTTATGACTTTTTTCCATCACTTTAATTTTGACAAATTTTGACTGAATTCATTTACAATTTCTATGCTAGTATATATGAGCACTTTGTGGATCAGGTTTGCGATATAGCAGTCAATAAAAGAATTATCAATTATACACTGGTCAATTATGAAAATGCAACTGACTTTAAAATGTCATAATCTGTAGTATCTTGGTGTGCTGAACATGTATATGACCATGAAAATTTTTTAGGGTCTTGTTTTGAAGAAAATTCACATAGCTCATTTTCAATGTTTCACCATGTAACATTTGCCCAATAGGACTGTAACAAAATCCTAAACAAGCATAAGATTATGAAATATTGCATCACATTGCAAAATGCCACCATACTCACCCGATCCAAAAGTTCATTGCATCATTTTCTGATGCAATGCAGGAATACTGCCCGGCTGCTGCTGATGTAAGCTGACGTCAGCAGTGTACTATATAAAGGCCAGTCAGAAAGTTTGAGCATTTATAATACTTTAGACTTTGCAGGAAGTTTTAGTTAATGTTACATGAAACTGTTATTATTTTATTCACTTAGTTAAAAGACTAAGCACTAATGCCTCAAAAGTGCATAAATACTGTGGGCAATTTCTGTTGCTGTATATACTTGCGGATAAGTCAAGAAATTTATGCCAAGAAATTCACTTAAAAACGCAGAGTCAACTTATCTGCGAGTCAATGCAATTCCAAAGAATTTTTGTAAAGAAACACATTTCTAACGAATTACAATGTTCAACCATGTTGTGTCTATCGATATTTAAAGACGCTTCCATCAAAAGATGCTGAACATCTGGCTCCTTTCTTAAGTAGGCACCATCGCTCTACGGCAGTTACCTTTGGTTTATCAATTAATTAGGGACCAACCAGGTAAGCAATTTCACTGAGAACCGAATCCGAGATGTGCCATTTGCTGGAACCGGGTACAAACCGAGTAGTACTAGTAACGGCAACTCCGAGTCAAGAGAGAAATTAAAAATTTCCAAATCTTGCTACTTAATTTTGGATTAGATATTCTAGGATGAGTATTAATATTTGTTAGCCTTATTTTCCACAAATTCGAATGACGACGCGATTCGCAAATGGAAATGGCAGAGGTCGGTGGATACCAGAGACCATAATAATTAGATGAAATGGAATTATGTAGTGTTGTAGACCTATAAAAGTTTGATTTAATTTTTCCATTTGTAACTAATTGTGTGCGTATTATTTGCTGATGCAAATACTTCCAAATAAACAAATATTAGGCCGTGGCAAATGTGCGAGAGTAATTCCAAGTGGTCCCTACAATAAATGGCATACCAGCAAAAGTATTGCTAACCAATGCTTTTGCTTTTAAGGCATTACAAGCTTTAACTGGGACCACCCAAGTTGTTTTTGAAGTTCTGCTTGGCCCAGTTTTATGGTTGGCAGCCCAAGGCAACAATCACGATGCATTATGGTCTAGTAAACAATGTGCCGGCGGTCCAGATGAATCATGACACCCATTGTCCTTGCAACGCAGTAAGGGATACAGCATTTTTGACAATCTGATTGAGATTGGAAACGGCACAAAGACGCTTGATCATCATATCTGGCATTCCTCAATCTATTTGCTAACCAAAATTCGCTTATACAAGGGGGATACATTTTGCCACTGCTTATCTGCGGATGCAAGACGTGGACTACAAGGAAACAGATGCCTTCAACTATTGATGTTTATGGAAAATTGTACGTTTCCCGAGACAACCTATTCATAAGCTGCACTGTCTAGCAGGCCATAGTTCGGACAGCTGTGACTAATGCCAAGGTTCGTTCAGGCGCGGTTTGGGAGTTGGATTCACAGAGCAATTAAGTCATACCTTGGCCAAGTACCTTTCTTGGCCATTCCCTCCCCCTCACTCATGCCGCCAACCATCAAGCACTCCGTGAAAAACAAACACCCCAACCACTTTGGCCTGCAACCAGCTTGGAGACGTTGGGATTGGGGAATAGAGTGGTTGTCTGTTGACCCAATTGCAGTGTAGATCATATGTAGATCATTATGCAGTTCAAGAAGTCTGTAGGCTCCTAAACTTTCGTTGTCGACTTATACACGGATCATAGCAAAGTTCCTTAATTTTTAATGTAAAAACAGGGTCGACTTATCTGTGAGATCGACCTATCCGCGAGTATATACAGTATATTTGTGGGGAAGCAACATTTGCCAAACAGAACAAAGGTATCACTTCTTGAGTGAAGAAGGCATATCATCTTTACTTTGGACGCAAGATTGGGGACCAAGACAAGTCTGGGACCCCTCACATATGCTGTACTACATGTGCAGCTCAGCTGTCACAGTAGCTGAATGGCAAAAGACCATCAAAGCCTTTTGCAGTCCTCATGGCGTGGAGAGAGCCAAGTAATCACACAAATGACTGTTACTTCTGCTTGGTTCCTCTTTCCTGCAGGTTAAAGAAACAAACAAACTTGAGATTAGTGTGCCCCAACATTCCGTCAGCATTGAGACCAGTTCCACATGGTGAGGGACTTCCTATTCCCGAACCTCCAGCAGAATATCATCTTGATTTGTCTGATGAGGATGGGGGTAAGTTGACCGGTTCTCTTAGTCCGTCAGCATGCAGTGATCAGATCCACTGTGGCATATCATCAACCCCACACAAAATAACACAGGAGGAACTAAATGACCTAGTTCATGATTTGGACTTATCCAAGAACAAAGCAGAATTGCTAGGTTCAAGACTTCAATAATGGAATCTTCTAGAAGACGATGTCACAACTACTGTATATCGAAAGTGCCACCAGCAGATGGAGCCTTTCTATAGAAACAAAGGTAATCTGGTATTTTGTTTCGATATTGAGGGCCTCATGAATGCCTTAGATATCATTTTTGACCCCGAAGAATGGAGCCTATCTGTAGACTCGTCGAACTTGAGTCTTAAGGCTGTGCTTACGCAAAATGGAAATTGTCTTCCATCTGCAGTAGCGAATGCTGTCCACATGAAAGAGACATATGATAACTTAAAGCAGTTGCTGGATTCCATTTAGTATAACAAGTACAGCCTGTGGTGATTTGAAGGTAGTAGCCCTTGTAATGGGACTGCAGCAGGGGTATACAAAATGCATGTGCTTCTTATGTGAGTGGGATAGCTGAGCAAAGGGATTACACTACTTGTGCAAGGAATGGACTCGCAGACAAAATGTAGCAGTTGGAGAGAAGAATATCCAGCACCCCGCTCTGGTTGAGGCTGACAAAATCCTGCTACCACCCTTTCACTTCAAATTAGGTTTGATGAAGAACTTTGTAAAGGCCTTGGACTGAACTTGCCAGCTTTCTGATACCCACATGAAAAATTCCCAAGAATCAGCGAGGCAAAAATTAAAGAGGGGTATTTGTGGGTTCTCAAATTCGAGAACTCTTCAAAGATGATCATTTCAACAGCTTGCTGTAGGATGATGCGAAGCAAGCATGGAATGTTTTTCGCTTAGTTTCGGCAATGTTAGGGCAGAAGATTACAAGGAACTAGTAGAAGACAAGCTGATGCAGTATCAGAAACTTGGCTGTAACATGTCTCTGTATAATAATAATAACAACAATAATAGTAAATATCTCTCTGCAGATCCATTTCCTTCATTCCCATCTAGATTTCTTCCGTGACAACTGTGGTATGGTTAGTGATGAACATGGCAAACGTTTTCATCAACTAGCATGCTGGCTAACTACTGCTGGACACTCTGCCTAGATGCTATCAAACAGGTGTGCAAGAGAGAGGCAAAAGAAATTTAAGATAAAGTCTATGATCTGATTGTGTACAGGTATTAACCATATGCATATTACAAAAAACTGACCTGACTTAGCATTTTAAAGGTCATATTCATGTTGAGCACATAAAGATTAATAAGAAATGACTCATTTTATTTCTGTTACATGACTTTTGTAAAAATTTGTTATCAGTAATTATCAATTCCTACATTGCTCAAGTTCAACTTGAATATATGTAAAATAACTGATGCTGTGTATTATTATGACTATAATAGCCAGCTTGTCATTAATAGTTATGTTAGAGTTGCTGTTAAAAATGACTTGGATGTCTAATAAATCTAATCTAATCTTAAACTTCTGCAGCACTACTTCATAATGCACAGAAGCATCAGCTGATGGCATGCCAAATCACAATCACACAAGGGTCAGGTCAAATCCTACCAACCAGATGACAGTATATGGTGGATAAGCAAGGTGAAAAGGATGAGTTTTTAATCTTGTTCTAAAAATCTTTAACGGATTTGCAATGCGCACCTGCTGAGGCAATGATTTCCAGAGTTTGGGGGCGACCACTGAGAAAGCACCAATACCAAGAACGAGCCAAGTATTAGAGAGGGGAGAACTAATGCAGATAAGGATCTAGTTGAGCATTTCTTTGTTTGCACAGAAAGTTTTCAAAGGAGGTAGCCAAGTCCTATGCAATAAACGGTGTTGTATATCAGGAGGCAGATTTTTAAGTATATCCTCTCTTTAATGGGAAGCCAGAGGAGACTCTTGTTGTGAACTGGCATTATGTGCTCACATTTTGGGGTTTTAGAGACTACTTGTGCCAGTGAATTTTGAGCTCATTGAAGTTTAGCAAGGTTGGATTTGGAATGTGTACTGTATAGAAAATAGATTATATTTTTTAGTTTTCTGTGGAACTCTTCTATATCGTGTTACAGAACTCCAAGGTTCTGCAGAACACACTTTGGGAAACTCTGTATTAAGCCGATAGCACGGTTAGTGATAGCGACAACTGTAAAGTAGCAATTTTCAATCCAAGCAGGCAAAGTAAATCTTGGCTAATGCACAATTGAATGCTTTACAACATTTGCAAAAGTTAAATTTATGTGTCCATTGCTATTGCTAGCCAGAATTAGCATAATTTAGTTCTTAATATTTTTCTTTGACTTTTGTGTTGTTGGTATCAAAGTTTGTTATTTTAAATTAGGTGATGAAGTGTCTGTCCATTACGATCCAATGATTGCCAAACTAGTTGTTTGGTCTTCTGATAGAGCTGCAGCATTAGTCAAGCTGAAGCAAGCACTCAGAGAGTACAATGTAGGTGTTTAATGGTTTCATCAATGCAAGTGAATTTTGATTTTATTGTCACTGAAAATATTCTTAATTTATAACTAAAATGCAATTTTTAGTTAGTGTACTGTGACAGAATATGTATCCCCAAAATTTCTGTGCTTGTAGTAATTATCAGATATTAGACAAAGAGCTATTAACCCGTTCGGTTAATGCCGTTTATAAACGGCTTTCGAAAAAAATGTAAAACGGTGATCGCCATCTTAAAACGGCGTGCCACACAAGCATGTGTGTACCGCGGACATTGAAGTTTTAAATCGCCCCGGAGTAACTTTTCAATTTAGTTACTATCCATTCGATACATGGCAGCACTTTCTTCGCTGTTGTTGACTATATAAGCAAGAAAACTTGCCGTTGATCGTCCAAATGCTGGGATTTTGCATTGAAATGCCTCAAAAAGACTCGTCTGGGGTTTGAGAAATCATAATTCCACCAATTTTGGCCTGATCTTCAAAATTTTTGCACCATTCTGTTCCAATTACACCCTTTACAACTTTCTCACTCACAGTTGGGGTCACCACTGAAAAATTTTTGCTATTGCGGTTTGAAATTTTTAGGGGTTCCGATTTTGTTGGACCCTACCCCAAAATTTTCTTTTTGGCACGGGTGGTTCGGAAAGAGCAATAAAAATGCTAAACAACGGTGCAAACCGCATCTTTTTAGCTTCTATATAGCCTGAAATATACTGAGTTGTTAGGTTTTCAGATTGAAAATCTGTTCGCAAAATTGTCATTTCTTTGAGCAATGAGTAGTAGGGTATTGGGGGCCAACACCGCCAACATAGTCAATATTTCAGAGTCAAAGACAGCACAGCGAGAAATTCTTCCCGTTACAATCAATCAATCAGTCATTGAAAAAACACAGTTAGGCCTACATGGTAATATAAATATAATAATTTCGAGTGGTCTTCCACATTTGTGACATCCCAATTAATTATATATTGCAATATTATGCCAATATATTGCAGATTTGTGGTTATTAGTTCCACAAGACATTGTAATTTGCCAATTTAAATTGGGTGGGCCAAACACATTGTGGCCCATTGGGCCTAAATATTGGGTGGGCTATAGCCCACCTGGCCCCACCCTGTTTGCGCCCCATGATTCTAAGTTTGACAAATTTAGAATGCAACTAGAATGTATTGGAATTGCATTTAGCAAGTCTTTCACCATTGTCTGTTTTCTTCTGGGCCGTTCCATGTGGCCCTATCACCATCTCCAGTCCTTGTCTGTCATCAATCTGCGCATTCATTTCACCCATAAGGATTGTCAAATGATGTCTCGGGATTTTGTCCATGGTATCTTTTAGCTGTTCATAGAATCTGGCAGACTGTCTTACAGGAACTATTTCCAGTAGTAGTTAGCAGAATCAAATGAATACCTAGAAGTATTCTATCATTATCACATTAATACTTACACCTACACCTACAGATGTTTGTCCGCAGGACTTTGACGAAGTTACGTTGGATGTTCTTCGACGCGTCATCCTCTCTATGCCTACGTAAACCTGTGAACTCGATCCAATTCCGACTTTTATTGTGCACGACTATATTGACTGTTTCTTGCCTTTTTTGATGTTGCCTACCTGCATCGCAGAAACTGGTAATATAGTTAAGCCTAGGCTTAAGCAAACTGGCCTTGATGAGTCTGAAATGTCGAGCTATCGCCCTATCTCAAACCTCAGTTTCTTATGTAAGGTCCTTGAGAAGGTTGTCACTCTTCAGCTGCTTCCATATCTTGAGGCTGATGATTTGCTGCTGAAATACCAGTCTGGTTTCCGTGCCTCACACTCCACTGAAACGCTTCTCTTGCATCTTCTCTCAGATCTCTATAGGGCCATCGATCGGTCAGAAGTCACTCTTCTTGCCCTATTTCATGTCAGTGCTGCTTTTGATACGGTTGACCACGATATTCTTCTACAGTGCCTCTCTGTCTCAGTTGGTGTCTCTGGTGTTCCTCTTGCTTGGTTGAAACCCTATCTCTCTGAATGCCATATGATTGCATCGCTTGGTTCTAACTACTCCACATGAAGTGCCAGTCACTTGTGGAGTCCCTCAGGGTTCGGTCCTTGGGCCGCTTCTGTATATACTATATACTGCTGATGTTGCACGCTTGTTTGCGCCTGATAATTTTAAAACACATATGTGCGCTGATGATATTCAGGCCTATTCACATTCCAGCCCCACTAATGCACTGCAGATCACTCATGAATTTGTTGAAGCCTCTGACTTACTTCGTTCATGGGTGCACTCGAATCGTCTTTTACTCAATCCAGCTAAAACTCAGGTCATCTGGTTTGGTACTCGAGGTCAGCTCTCAAAAATTGATCATCTGTCTATGCAGTCTGCCTTCCCTGACCTCTCTTTCTCCTCTTCTGTTCGTGATCTTGGTATAATTCTTGACTCTGAGTTAACCTTTATGGATCATATTGCCGTATGTACTCGCGATAAAGTCGATGCGAGTATAAGTCGACCCCTAAATGTTTTGGATTTGAAGGTGCCTAAAAAATTGACCCGGTATAAGTCGAAGTGACGTCACCGCCGTGCACCCTCTTGATGTGATTGTGAGAGTCGGAACAATGGCGGACATGAGCAGGGCGACGGGCGCCATTGTTTTGATTGAAAACTGTGTTTTAGCTTTTAACTATCGAGAAACTGAACGATTTTGACATTCACAGATTGATTCCTGATGATTAAGAAAACTTTAAACCTGCTATTCGCTCATTCTTGCAATTTGAACAATTGAATGAATCTTTAAAAATTGTTTTAATATTTATGTAGCGCCAATACATTGCAAATAATATCTATGTGGCGCCTATGTATTACAAATCTTAGGTAAAACTGTGGGACGCCACCTGAACTCCTTTCAGACGGTCTATATTAAAAATACTTATATTGTTGGAAAGGTCTCGACGTGTAGTATCCAAACGACATAAAATATCTTTAAAAATTTTATCAAAAATTTTATTTAGACGTTATAAAGATACGGCCGTCACAACGGACCGCGCTTTTATTTTTTCGTAAACCGATAGAAGGTCATACGGGAGACACCAGCAAGAAATCTGCTTCTGCCATTGGCGTCTATTAATAGACGTCAATGGCTTCTGCCCACCAGTGGGCGGAGCAAACGGATTGCTGATAACTTTGTTGTTAAACACTGGATACCCATATATGAATATTTATGAACTGCATGACGCTCTTAATGTGAATATTTATAAAGCAAAGGCAACTTTATGGATATTTATTTCATCTGACTATAACTTTGAACAGGGTGCAATTTGTGACCGAGCAGTGGGGGGATGTAGTTGTTGGGGAAATGTAGCAGTGGGGGGATGTAGTTGTGTGGGGATGTAGCATTAGGGGTCCATAGGGGATGCAGTTGGGCAGTGGGGAATCTCCTACAAATCGCGCCCTGATTATGAATATTATAAATTTTGTCACAAATAAGTGTTAAATCTGTGGGTCAGCAATTGCCACAAAATTGTTTACGTAAGTAATGGACAGCCCCAAAGTAAGATTTAAGTAATAACAATAATGTGATTTAAAGTGGTTTCGGACTTTAGGAGGCTAAGTAAGCCTGTGTGAAAACCTAGTTTTCTGAGATAGCCTTTGAATCCGTTTACTGTTTCAACTGGCACATCCATGATCCACCTCGTCCAAGGGCTTGTCCACAAATGACGTAATGCGCCTAGGGGGAGGGGGTCCGGACGTTTGTTATGAAGTGTGACGAGGGGAGGGGGTCCCGTAAATGTGACATAACGCAACACAAAATTTTTTAAGTGACTAACTCTTTTGCTTGTCAGGGTATTTGGAGAGGGAAAATACAAGTATGACCTGTTTTTACATGTCAGTATGTTTGGAGAGGGAAAAATAGAAGGATGAATGACCTTTTTGCTTATCGACACTCTTCGGAAGACGAAAAGGGTGGTCGGCCCGTTGTTATGTCATACTTTAGGGGGTCTGACTTTTTGTTACGTCGTGTTACGTAGGGGGGAGTGGTGAAAAAGTGCAAAAATCGTGTTACGTCATTTATGGACGCCTCCCAAACTGTTCCATTTGTCTACAACTCTTGCACTAAAAAAATTTTTCTTTCTTGGACCCACCTCTGCTTAAACAATTTGCATTTGTGGTCTCTTGTGTTGATATAGTGTGCCAATGTAAAGAATCGATCATATGGCACATCTACTTTCCCAGTCATTATTTTGTATGTTTCTATCAAATCCCCTCTCTCTTCTCCTTTCTAATGTTTTCCGTACAATGAAGTAAAGTTTATAGTTTGATACAATATCTTTTCTTCCGCTGCTCAAAGCCCAGATTGCATGATAGTGCATTTAGGGGCTGTCCATAAATTACGTCACGCGAATTTGGCACTTTTTTGACCTCTCTCCTACGCTCGCGACGTCACAAAAACGTCGGACCTCTAAAATATGACATTACACTGCCGACCCCGCCAAATTTTCGTCTTCCGAAAAAGTCTTGCAAGCAAAAAAAGTCATCCTTGTATTTTTTCCTATCGAAAAACCCTGACAAGCAAAAAAGGTCATAATTGTATCTTTTTTTCCTCTCCAAAATTCCTGACAAGCAAAAGGAGGTCATAGTGTTAGGTTAACCTAACGCTAACCCAACCCTAGGGTTAGGTTAGCGTTAACCCTAACCTAGGTTAGAGTTAGCGTGACGTCACATTTATGGAACCCCGTCGTCACACTTCGTCACAAATGGCCGGACCCCTCCCTAACCGCGTGATGTAATTTATGGACAACCTCTTAGGAGTTCAGTGCTTGAGTTAACTTGGACGTTAATCATTTATGCTCAGCAAATGTAGATAAGTCTTCTAGATTGATTTACCAGTCTATTGATAGGCCGTTTGATCAGCCTAGGCCAATAGGCTATTCTAAAATAGACCAAGAACATAAGCTCAAGATATGTAAGCTGTTTTGGCATTAGGGGCTGTCCATTAATTACGTCAACAATTTGTATTTAGGAGGGGCTTGAAAAAGTTTGGCAATTGTTGGGAGGGTCAAGAGAAATATGATGTCAACAATTTCACTTTTTACAAATAATCAAAAATTGGAAATTTCATGGATTACTACATATTACAATGGAAAAAGCATGGTAAAAAGTAATCACCACATTTTAATACTGATGAGCAAAAAAGGAAAAATGGTCATCACAAAAAATAATAACCTTGATATTGAACCTGTCATTGATCTTGGGGTCAAAAGTTTTGACATAATTATGGGGGATAACTGAAAGTTGACAGTTGTTGACAAGGAGGGGGTCAAAATGGCCATAAAATTGTTAACATAGTTAATGGACAGCCTCTTAGGCCTATATATTGCAAAATGTGTTTGCCTTCTTATAGACAAAACAGCACAAATGTGATGTGTCAATCTCAATTTATCAAGGATTGCGCAAAATTCAGTAAACTTGAACAAAATATTCTACCGTAACTTTGTTCATAAAATCTGCCGCGCTCATGGTCAACTGGCTGGTCGTGGCTTATTGCACTATGTATCCTGCATAAGTCACATGGATATGAATATTCATTAAGGTAGTTAGGTCATGTGTGAGTAAATTAACCCGAGGGCAGTCACGAGAATCATAAATATTGCTTTTGTAGTTAACTTATCTGTATCCATACGATAGGCGCCATCGCAGTGTACGCTGCCGGCTGTTGAACGTACGCCGTCGGCTGTGCCACTGGAATGGATAGGCTGCCGCTGGCTGTCCATATGCCGTCTCTGCTGCGTATGCTAGTTGAACAATGAACATATGTTGGTTGTGCCTGTGGAAGTACCCACCACCTTCGCGGCTGCTGAGGGTACGCAAAGCGGCGCAGCAACCGCTGGAGCCATTAGGCACAGCTGCCGATATCGCAGCTTGGCGTCGGCAGACAGCCTTGCATTTAAACTCATATTCATGCACCTTCTGCGGTTTACGAAAAATAACGACGCCGGCCGTTGTAAAAACGATATTTTCTAACGCCTAAATGAAATTTTTAGAATGAAATTTTTAGAGATATTTTATGCCGTTGGATACTACTGCCGAGACCTTTCCAACGATATAAGTATTTTTATATAAACCGTCTGGAAGGGGTTCAGGTGGCGTCCTACGGTTTTACCCAAATCTTAAAATCGCTGATGCCAACTTTTATTTAGATGCCGTACCGTATGTTGAAAGTGATTAATTACACAAAGTTTTAGCGCAATTGATTATTTTCGACATCCTCTATGTGAAAACTTTGTCCGACAGTTGGTGCCTCGGCGTATAAGTCGAGGTCAGGATATAAGGCCTGTGAATTAGCCTTAAATTGCTCGACTTTATCGCGAATATATACGCAGTTGCTTCCATCATCTCCGCCACCTTAGAGTGATTCGACACGACACTAGACATGCCATCTGCTTCTACTTTGATTCATGCATTTATTTGCTCAAGGCTTGACTACTGTGGTTCACTTTTTGCTGGTCTTCCATCGTGCAACTTGATAAACTCCAGATGGTTCCTCGTTCGGCAGCCAGGGTAATTGCTGGTGTCACATGACGTGATCACATTAGTGATTATATGATGTCTGTTTTACACTGGCTGCCTTATCCTGCTCGAGTTGAGTTTTCGTATGTTGAGAGCGGTTGCACTCTCTCTTTATGGTGCCACTCCATCTTACCTTTTCAGAGCTACTCCATCCCTCTTAGCTCTATCCCTGGTCAGCCATGTCTTCGGTCCATAACCAATGGTCTTCTCAGTGTGCCCCAAGCACGGCCTCCTTGTTCCTGAAGCGAGGTTTTGAATCAGTTGGCCCTATCCTTTGGAATGCTCTTTGACGCCAGTATGGCTTAGCAACTCCTAATTCTATGGCCCTTTTTGAAACGACTTAAAACTTATCTCTTTGTCAATATACAGTAATTTGCTGTGGAGTGCTTCTGAGTGATTCTTCAGAAGAGGCGCTTTCACAAATATTTTGTTACATTGCATTACAATATTAGATTGAATTCGATTATTCACTAATTAGATCTGCAGCTTGAAGATAGCTACTCTTTTTTTGCAGATTGTTGACTGAGCACGAATATTAGTTTTCTTGACTCATTAGCTGGAAATCATGCATTCATCAAAGGTCTTGTTCACACAGGATTCATTGAGGAGCAGTATGAGAAACTTTTTCCAAAGATTACTATGCCTGAAGAAATACTCTGCCAGGCTGTTATTGGTATCATTCTACTAGAAAGGAAAAGACTTTAGAAGAGGCTGCTTCATTGTCCAAAAATGGTACTAGAGTCATAGTTTCTACAAAATTTTCTAATTCTTATTTATTCTGATTTAGTGTCACGGTATGTTCAGTGGTGGAAGTGACATTTACAGGATTTTGACTACCCTATTCTGCAGTGGCATAGCAAGGAGACAGAGGGCAAATGCCACCAGGTGCTGAGAATAAGGGGGTAAAATTGGCAAGGAACTTTTTGCTGGTCAGAATTTTTCAGGAGTTAAGGGCACAATATGTATATATAATAGAAACAAATGACTTTCTGTCTCATTTAACTGGTGAGAACCTTTTTTGCTCATCAGACTTTTAGGAATAATATGGGCACGATTCGCCTTTGCCCCAGACACCACCAACCCTCACTATGCCACTGCTATTCTGAAATATTTTAGAGAATCTATCTATCTTTACCAGTATCTTCCTCATCATTTTACATTTTCTAATTAAGAAATAAACTGGAAAGTCATTGGTCTATATTTATGTATTGAATTTGGTAAAGGTAGTTCCTTCAAGCACATTAAAATGCTTTCAAATGCATAATCAAATCTAGAAATCAGGTTGCACCAGAGTACCTTTAGGAGTATTCTGAACCGATGACAACACAAAGGTTGTAGTTGTCGCTGCGCTTTGATGCTCAAAGTCTTTGAAGATACTCATCAGTGGTGTAGCCAGATTTCCGGAAGGGGGTTTGGTTTTGACATTGACTCAACCAACTTTTGAAATATCTTGACAAGCCAAAAGGTCATCCTATATATATACATATATATATAGATTATAGACATATATCCTATGTCTTTCTTCTACAATTTTTTCCTTTCAGATGCTGACAAGCAAAGGTTGTCACGCTGCATGGCGCTTAAAAAGTTTGGTCAGCAGCCCAAGGGGGTTTGACATTTAAAACGTGATCTGAAAATTGCATGGAAACATCGTTAAAAATTTTTGTCGGGCGCCAAGGGGGTTTTAACCTCGAAATCCCCTTTGCTATGCCACCGTGACTTCATTGTAAAACATCACTTGGTTCCAGGTCATTTGCAGTGTCAAATAACAGGCATGGAACAATTTACCAATGTCAGGAAATATCCAATTTTCTGTCATTCAAGAACAACCTATGACATATCTGTTCCAAAATCATATTATTCTGCCTTAGATTGTATTCCATTCATCTTTTTTTTATATGATTACCAAGTATTTTACCAAAAATTAATTTTATAGCTGACTTTTGTTATATATGCCCTTGCTCTTACACTTGGTGCACAAGACATTGTTAGTTTAATAATTATCCTTTTATTATTTATCTTTATCAATTTTAGTTGTTTTGTTTCTCATTTTTTAAGTTCAAATAAGTAAAATGTGAAGTCTTCACTTAATATACAGTGTAATGTAAACATATATTTATATAGCACCTTTTCTGCAGAATCACTCATAAGCTCCTGCTGTACATATTGACAAAGAGATGAGTTCTATGTTGTTTAAAAAGAGGGCCATAGAATAAGTAGTGCTGTAGTCAAGAGCATTCCAGAAGATAGGGTCAAATGACTTCAAGACTTCATTTCTGGAATAAGGAGGTTTGTTATTGAGCCTTCATATACTCACTAATATGATCATGTCTTGTTGTCAGCAATAATCCTGGCTGTCTGATTATCATTTTAATAAGTCTTTTCTTTTGTAAACTCCTGAAGGTGATTATTAGATTCCATCTTTAACATTTCACAGACTCACAGTACTAAAAATCACACTAATACTCCTGTTGAAGGGTAAGCATGTCTGAAAATGAACTAGGTCACAGACTGCAGATGGGATCAAAAAGGTTGGCGCTTTAATTTGAAGTGCTTGCAACTCTTGAAACATATCAGAGATGAAATTTTTATCACAAAGACATGCGAAGACAGCATTTAAATGACCTGTAATGTCAGTAAGAAAGGCCAAGTCACACAGCCATGTTTTATTATCAAATACATCTGTTTCTTTTACCTTTCTAAATCAGAAATGTGCAAATTTCTTAGCCCAGTTCAACAAATCTCTTCAAAACTTTTCTTCTGCTCAGCTATTGGGCATTCATGTGATAACTGATATGAACTTCTCAATAATCAGTTTGACTTTCTTCTAGAAAGGATTTAAATTGCCGATGACTAAGGTCCTGAACAGCTGAAGTGAATACCATTGAAAAACTTAATTACACTGTCAGATTTCATGACATAACGGCAGAGTGTTTCCTGGTGAATATTACAGTGATACATAGTTACAGTATCACTTCAAAGTCCAATCCTAAAAACAGGATGGGCAAAAGCGCGCCCGCCGCCACATGCGGCCTCAAAGCCCTTTGTGCGCCCTCGACATCAGGAGGATACCATTAATGCGGCCTCTAAACATATGAAACGCTTGACAACACCTAAATGAAAAATTCAGCATTCAAATTTTGATTTACACTTTGGCACTTGATCGTTAACTAGAAATAGTTGTTTTTAATAATTTTATTAATTTTTCTTCGACTTGACAGTTTTGGCTTATTAATAATTACTTACACTGTACAGTAGCCTATTAATACGCTATGCTAAAGTCGTTTTGGAAACTACTTAAAAATTAAATTCTAAATGACGAAAATGTGCGGCCCTTTGGCTTTCATCGCAGACACTTTGTGGCCCTCGGATAAAAATGTTGTGCATATCACTGGTCTAAATATAATTTCACTCTTGTGTACAGAGTTTGACTTTCATAGAGAAAGAGAGTTTAGTGTCTGAAAATATCTCTCCTGTTCTTAACGATGTACTAAAATCAGTTATCGGGTATTATGCCTAATGCCATCAAAGCTAATGCTAAATGTGAGCATCTCTTCAAGTAATTTTGTGAGGATCAAAATGCAGAAGTGAGGTGGTTGTCAAGTGAATTGCTTTAAAAAGTTTAAAAGATTCATGGTTCTTGGTGACTTTTTAAATGACAAGTCTGAAACGAAGTAACTGTCAATAGTAAAGCATTTGTGAGCTATTTAGCCAATATTTTTGAAAAACTCAGCATATTAAATAAACTTTGATCTGAAACAAAGATTTTCTGATTTTAAACAAGTTGATTTTAAACATTGATGGGTGCAGTAACCAGTGGTAGTGGATATAAATGATGCTCCACTGCAGTACCAAGAAGAATTTTGTGAAATCCAAACTGATAGTCAGTTATAAAACTTTTGTTCAGTATAAAGTTAGCAATG
>CM030835.1:18191098-18201098 GCA_018105865.1 Metaphire vulgaris
TTCTTTCTCTCTGTTCTGTTTCATGTTTTTTTTCTTTCTCTCACTCACACAAAGTGTCTTTAACTAGATGTTCATTGCTCACTGTTGATGTTCAGTTTGGAATGCATTGCCAAATCCTCATTTGACCCATTAACAAATGTTTGAGGGCCTGTGGGTATTGTTTTTGACTCTCAGCTATGACCTGTAGTACTGTAGGTACTGCAGCGGTTCTTCATTCTAGTCAGACTGCCAGAGAACTGCTGAATCAACGCCTCGCTCTGCGTGGTCATTTGTGACTGCAATTTTTCGAATGGTTTGAAACAACTGCCTTGTACTCATCGTTACTTTCCCACTCTGAAGTTGGTAGGCTCAGGAAGATCTGAGTTAATTTGAACTTAGTGAAAAAATGACCTTGTGTTTTTCATCAAAAGTCAGCAAGTGACTTGTTTTCCAATGCAGGCAGTGTCATTTCGATGAGTTTGACACACGTTTGCGTGGAGAATCTTCACCATCAACTTGACACATAGCTGTAACCATGTTGTTCTTGACATCATTTGGTACATTGCTGTTAAAAGGCCAAGACGACCAACTTCTCTGAGAGGTACCACAAGTGATCTGCGAGCTTCCGTGAGATTGTTCAAGAAATTGCTGGATTGACTGAGTTGGTATGTCAAGAGTGACTTCGTAAGGTGTAAGGTCATTAAGAGGGCTGCAACAGTGAACGGTGCCATGGCCCAAGCTTTTACGTATAGCACGGCATAAAATATACACAGGTCATGACTTTCTTCTCTCGACCAGTGTGAGCGAACAGTGACCTAAACATCCATATACTTTGAAGGCATGAATGACTTTAGCCATCCAGCGTGACTTGTGCAACAGGCCTACACCAGGTGTGCAGAAATGCCATTCATAAAGTGGTGAAACACAGAGAAAAATGAGTTATTTCCGGTAATCATCTCGTGGTTGAACCTCCGTCAGAGCTGATAATAAGAAATTCACTAATTTGTCTTAGCTGCTGCTGGATATAGAGCCTATGAGACGCAGCTACCACATCAGTCGCGAATCCTCAAATCGATCTTGATTAATGTGGGACCAATTGATTGAAATCTTTTAAAGAGAAGGATTTCAGGTGCTGAAGATTAACCCATTGCCTCAATGAAAGCAGCGCCAGTGTCCAGTTCCAATATATTGGTGTTGACTTGCTAAGTGCAGAAGATCACGCCCAAGCAACTGTTCTAGTATTGCACAAGTTCCTAATACAAGACGTTGTTGCTGCTTGTCGTATCAAGGCACAATCCTTGCACGTTGTCAACAATTTGCCACGAATTGAGTGCTTCAAAGACAGCATTTGCTTGTGCAATTCCAGTTCCTGCATGAATTTTTGGTGCTGTCATTTTTAGATCCTGTAGAAACTCAGGGATTTGAGAAAATCTCAGGGATATGAGAAATCTGTTTGCAATGAGAGAAAATATAGCTACTGGACAGTTTACAGAATACAAGTTACAACTCTGAAATAAAGAGAAAGGTTCCCTATTGAGGGCTAAACATAGAATATCAGGAAAGGAGTAATTTTTTCTTTCATTTTTGTGACTCTGCAGGGAGGACACTTTTTCCAAAAGACAAAGTCTTAGTCTTGTTTTATAAAATACTACTAGTAGTGAATAAGTCCAGAAGTTTCATCCCTCTAGCTACGATATTTCTGAAGTTACAGAGGTCTGAAGTTGTGAGAAATTTAAGTGGCTGCCTGAAACGCCAAAACGGCCCACCCAGGTACTATAAAAGTTGAATATCTCAAAATGACTCAAGAGAGCAGGCTAAAATTTTGCAATCTTTCATATGGATGTTTGGGAGCATTTGTAGGTAAATTTCATATTTTTAGATAGTCGAGCTTGAGCCATTGGTTGAATTGACACGGAATGACTCCAAATTTGATGTTTCATGCAAACTTTGACCCATTTGAGCTACCTGTAAACAGTTAAATTTTTTTCTTCTAATTTTTTACTCGATGTTTTTATCAGAATGGAACCATTTTCAAAGGTCAGACCTGCTTTTTTGAAAGTTGGTTTTTAATGGACAACCTAATATATATATATATATATATATATATATATATATATATATATATATATATATATATAGAAAATTAGACATATAATATAATTAGACATATAATTATATAAATACACATTTACAAAAAGATAAAAGTTCGCCCATACTCGATTTTCGAGCGTCGGACCGGCGCTGATCTCCGGTGTCAGGCAAGCAGCGACGCAGACGCAGGTGGCTAACCAGAGTAGTTTGCCATTGCTTTTCTAGATCCGCGTTTTACCTTCACATCCACAGTTGTTACTCACTTACCACCGCCCTCTAGCGATTGAAGGCTTAGTCGACCTCAGGGGTTCCTGGGGTTGAACGCGTTCCGTCAGCGTGACTGTCTAGCGTCTTATCAATCTGCCATCTTCTCGCCCCATTATATACACATATAATAATAATAATAATAATAATAATAATAATAATAATAATAATAATAATAATCTTTATTCGTGACAAGCACAGCATCAAAAAATAGTAAAAAAAATAGAACAAACACAAAGAATAACACCAAATCAACTGAACAAAGATCAAATAAAATAAAACTAATAATAAACTAATAGACTAAGCACAAACTTTACAGTTTAAAGATTTCTCTTAAAATGAATTAGATTAATAATTGTTTTTAAACTAGTTGGAAGAGGACTCCAAGTTCCTGGTCCGAGTACTTAATTAATAAATAGTAAAAAGGTATGACTAGAAAAGGTATGAGTAAATGAGTCAAAAGGTATGGTAAAAAATTGGTATGAGCATAAGAGATATATAAATTATTACTATTTCTCAGATTTCTACTAGAGCTATTCTTTTGTGAATCGAGGAATTTAACAGAATAGTAAATAGTAAGGTAAGAGGTTATGTATATATTTGAATATGACGATAGAAGCCTGGTATTTAAGAATATTAGCAATTTTAAGAATTTTTAATTCCTTGAATAAGTTATTTATACCCAGGTAAGTGAATCCTTGAAATCTAGCTGCTTTATTTTGTAGTACACTATACTGAATTGTATCTATTGTGGTCAAGTAGTTATTTCCCTTATATTTAAGAGGACAAGACGTCAAGTTGGCACAAACGTAATCAAGGCAAAATGTCAAATCTGCATCAAACTGCTAACGACTCCCGACACTGGGTTGTCAAACGGTTTTTCATAGATCTTCATCGACAAGATCAGACGAATAAAACGCAACGCGTCAAAAGCAGAACGGTGTACCCATTGCGCTCTGACGTGACACTTCTCATCAGGATCGAGAACATCTGACTTCTCAACGTGATGCCAGTTGACTCATAACTAGGTGACACATCCCGACAACCGTCATTCAATTTTATCCAGCGCTGTTCTCTCGCGTAATTTCTCGCCCCTCACTGACGTTAGTGACGTACAGTTAGAGAAGTTTCTACAGCCAACGCCATTTAAAAAAAAGAGTCGAAAGGCTCATTTGCTACACGCAACAATCATCCAACTTCAGCGGAAGTTCCAGTCAGCCTACAGGTGTTATCACTCAACTGAAACACTATGCTGAAAATGTTGAACGGCTTTTTCGGCGCAGTCGATGAAGGCCATCGAACAGTCCTTCTGCAGCTGGATATTTCAGCCGCTTTCAATACAGTTGCTCGGAAGAATTAATAATAATAATAATAATAATAATAATAATAATAATAATAATAATAATAATAATAATAATAATAATAATAATAATAATAATAATAATAATAATAATAATAATAATAATAATAATAATAATAATAATAATAATAATAATAATAATAATAATAATAATAATAATAATAATAATAATAATAAGGTTTAAAGTGGTTCAGTAGGGACTGTGAGAACCAGTGTTGTTCCCGTCCAATCTAATGTCCTAAACTACTGAGGTTTATTTTGAACTCGTTCACAGTTGTGGCCATTACTGTCCTCTCATCCAAGTTAATTCCATCTGTCCACCACTCTTGCACTGAAAAAGTGCTGTTTGTGTCTGCCAACCCTTTTTTGAACAGAATACATGCTGCGTTCGGTCATACTGTTTCGTTGTAAAAAAAAATACATGCTGCGTTCGGTCATACTGTTTCGTTGTAAAAAACCTCTCTCTTGGCATTTCCACTTTGTTTGTTAGTATTTTGTATGTCTCAGTCAAATCTCCTCTCTCACTCCTTTTTTCCAGGTTTGTCAGTCCACAGTGTTTTAGTCTTTCTCATAGGTTAGTTTATGATATAATTTGATCATATTTGTTGCTCTGTGTTGCACTCTTTCTAAGGTCTCTTTGTCTTTCTTCAGGAATGGACACCATGCTTAAACACAATACTCTACATGTGGGCGTACCATTTAAACCTTATTTTGCAGCAGTTGATGACTTAGTTTATTGTTGTAACGTTCCTGAACTTGTTTTCTGTTTAGGAGGCTCTGGAAACAACTACGCCTGCGATTAGAGATTGTTTATTGTTTCGCCGTAAACAAGTTTGAAAGTTGTTTTACTTAACAATGGAAATGAATGTGGATCCGTCGGTAGCATATCCAACGCGGCTAAAGGATACCTATGAAATTCTGCAACGTGTTTTGACTAATATCAGGTACACGGAATATAACTGGACAGTATGTAGATAACTTAGCGCTATCTGTATTCTGCTTGATCAGCAGAAAGGCTACATAAAAATGCCATGCCGTGCGAGTGGTACAGCAGATCCCAGAAGTCAATCAACACTGGCCACCTCAACTCAATTTGAGGCCTGGATCAAAAAAGCATTGCTGCTACGAGTTTAATTGAGTCTTACTGCCTTCGTCTAGGTCTCTAGGGAGTCGTTTGGATATCGGTTGGCATGGCACGTGCGGGTCATAAGAAGAAGTGAGCGCCTTCTGCTAGCTGCGGGGTGAGTGGTTGAGAGTATTAGAAAAATTGTTCACGCCAGCGTTGTAGAGTCTCGTCTTATACATTATGGAAACTTCTACCAATCTTCTACTAACGACCGGTCACCCTGCAGAGCCGCAATGTCATCGTGGCTGCACCCGGCATCACCCAGTCGTCCTGCTCTATGGCAAGCCACTGGAATCTTGATGCTCTGGGCGAGAGAGTGCCGAGGGGCACTGTGCAAGCCCCACGGCACTATAATATATCACGCACTTGCTAGAAAGCCTGTGAGAAAAAAGAATCCGATACTTGCAACCTGGGACTATGGAGTCAAGTCGAATAGCCTAAGTCAACCCGAAACTTCACTACAACGAACTTATTTGCAACCTCTGAGAAAAAGTGTGCGTGGCGAAATCTGGACTTTATAGCCACGTGCACATCCACTTATGAACACTATTCATGGAACACTAACAAGCTAAACAAACTTTATCTTGATTCACAGGCGCTCTGTCATCATCGAATCGATGGACTGCTTACTACTACTAGAGTCTCGTCTTAATTGGCGCAGGGAGAGCCGTTAGCTTTCGTTATATAAAAGAAGGTTTAAAGTGGTTCAGTAGGGACTGCCTTGTGTGAGAACCACTGTTGTTCCCGTCCAATATAATATCCTGAGGTTTATTTTGAACTCGTTTACAGTTGTAGCTGTTACTATCCCCTCATCCAGTTCATTACATCTGTCCACCACTCTTGCACTAAAAATGCTGTTTATGTCTCCCAACCCGTTTCTTGAACAGTTTCATGCTGTGTCCTCTGGTTCGATCATACATACTGCTTCGTTGTCAAACATCTTTCTCTTGGAATTTCCACTTTGTTTGTTAGTATTTTGTATGTCTCGATCAAATCCCCCTCTCTCTTCTTTTTTCCAGGGTTGTCAATCCACAGTGATTTAGCCTTTCCTCATAGGTTAGTTTATGATATCCCTTGATCATTTTTGTTGCTCTGTGTTGCACTCTTTCTAAGGTCTTTATGTCTTTCTTCAGGAATGGACACCATGCTTGAACACAATACTCTAAATGTGGGCGTACCAATGTCTTGTAAAGTCTTGTTATTACATCATTCTCTCTGCTCGCTATCGTTCTTTTGATAATACCTAGAATTTTGTTGGCCTCATAAGCCCTTATTAACCGCCTCTTGCACATTGCCTAGATGGCTTTAAGCTGTTATGCATGACGACCCCTAGATCTTTCTCCTCGTTTTACGGGGGCTACGTATGCTGTTTGATGACTGTTTGATGAGAGCGATTCCATCAGGATATCGAGGACATTGAGCATAGATATCAAAGATACTAGAATGTCAGAATGATGGCAGACTACTGTTGGACTCTAAGACGAGTGTTATGGAAGCATTACAAAAGTAGAGAATCTAGAAAACGTGTCTTTTTGCATATAAATGATTTTCACCGATTTCGGATTTTTATGAAGTATAGTGATTAAGGGGGCGGTAAGTTAGTAGACTGCTAACAGCGTTGGACAATGGAGCAGTAGGTCGCGGGTTCAACTCCCGCGGGAGCCCTAAGGTAGACTCAGCCTTCTTTCGCCAGATGGCAAATGAGCAGCGGATTAATCCGCGAAGTAAACAGGCGCGTTGCATGAGAACACTAGCCCCGTATCATGTAACCTTGCACCAGTCGCCTGGCTTGAGGGCCTTGGTAACGGAGATCAGCGCCGCCCTATGAGCCTTGAGGTTAACCTTGAAGTGCTCGGGAAGGACTTTACTTTTTTTTACTTTATAGTAATTAAGAGACAAAATGACAATTATAACTTTTTCTTTGCTACAAGCACAAATTGTCTAATCATGTCTATTTTGACTGAAATTAAACTAAAGCTAAAGTGTATATTTAGTTTATGGCCAAAACCTAATTCAGTACAGAAAAATGGTTGCTATATTTGGAATTAGCACATAAAATACTACAAAATAACATAACAATAATTATTTTTAAGAATCAGAAAATAATACAATTTTACACCATAGTGTTATTAGACTATAATTAGAATCTACAAATATTCAAACATATTGAATAATGTTCAAATAATAATTTAAAACCAATATATACAATAGAAAAATAGAATACAATAATATAATAGAAGAATAGCGATGGGAAACAAGCCTTTTTGGACAGAGGAGAACTGGTAAGAGGAGGGCTAAATAGAGAGCTAAAGAAAAGACTGATATGGAGTGTCACTTTATATGCCTTAGAAACCTGGACTCTCCAGAAGAAGGACATACAAAAGCTGGAAGCATTCGAAATGTGGGATGGGCAACATCAAGTGGACGGACAAGAAAACAAACGATGAAGTACTACAGATGGTGGACGAACAAAGATCGATAATCAGTACCATCAAAAAAAGACAGAGGAACTGGATTGGTCACGTACTAATAGGAGAATGGAGAATCATTACTCACAACAGTAATTGAGGGAAGAATATCAGGAAGAAGGACAAAAGGAAGACCAAGGAGGATGCTACTGGACTGGATGATGAAAACAGACACACAGCGTCGTAAGACCTATGCAGAAATGCAGAAGTCAAGAAGGAAGCAAGACGCAGAGAGGAATGGAAACAATGGAGCCTGAACCTGTCCCAGGACAGAGAACATGATGATGATGATGATGATGATGATGATGATGATGATGATGATGATGATGATGATGATGATGATGATGATGTTAGATACAAATGGTGTCTTTATCTTTATCTTCTTGACGACTTCTATAGCGCCGTACGCACGACGAAGGTCGAAGTCAAAGGCGCTTTGACATACTTTGGCATGCCGATGGGGAACGTCGGATAACAGAGACAGCGTAAAGTCAGCCCTGATGGAAACGACGGAAATCGCCGCCCAAACGACCACGGTAGCGAATCCCGTAGAAAGGAGCCATCCGCTGTAGAACCGTCCGCACCAGGCACGTCAAAGGAACAAAAACACGGGATGAGATGTTGAAAATTCCGCGGATGTTGTAAGAACTGTCCGCGAGGCGAGCCACACGGAGAATTTATGAGATGCGGACTCCCGTGAGTAAACCGTCGTCGAGCTAGGTGAATCTGACTTTGGATGGAATTCCAGGTTACAACTAGAACGGATGTCGCAGCATTCCCGCACGGGTATCGAGTCTGCAGTTCTGCCAGGCCGCGTTGATAGAAAAATCGCAAAACAAGATGGCGGACCAGACAGGCGACGAATCAGCGACTAAAACCGTCCTAATCCACCCGAGAAAGCGCAGAGGACCTCCCGAAAATGACGGGAAGGTCACTTCTCGCACATTTTGCGCTAAAACGGGGCGCAAAATATCGTCGAACCGTCCAGAACGACGCTCTTCCGAGGCATGCACAGGAGCATGCTTGGCCGCCGGAAACGGCGCCACCGGAAAGTAAGTGTCATCTTTAATGATTGAATTTCTATTGCAGAATGCACTGGAATTTGACTAATAAATATTATGCTGCTGTCGTCACCAGCAGACAAGTAAAGTAAGGCAGTTCATAATAATAATAATAATAATAATAATAATAATAATAATAATAATAATAATAATAGTAGTAGTAGTAGTAGTAGCAAAAACAATAATAATAATAATAATAATAATAATAATAATAATAATAATAATAATAATAATAATTTGAATGATTTAATAATTTTAATAATTTTAATGTTCAAATTAAAATTAAAATTAAAATTAATATTAATATTATATTAATTATATTAATTTAATTAATATTAATAATAATCATCACAATAATCATCATCCTCACATCATCATCGTCGTCGTCATCATCATCATCACTAATCTTCTAGCAACTATCGATATATGTCAATGTATCAAAATATATAAATATATTTGAAATTTATCACTAAAATTAAGTCATCAGAGTCAAGGGCTAGCTAGTACATCACAACATCTATAGTCATTCAATAAAGGATCTGAAAGTAAAAAGAGTTATAATTGCCTAGGCTCATCATTATCTTTCTCACGGTTTTTGTTTTCCAACCACGTTGCCTCAAAAAGTCAGAAATGACGCCACCAATATTGATGAACAACCAGAACAGGACGTACGGTATTGCAGAAAATAGTCCATTCTAATCACATAAATTGCAAAAATTATTTATTGTGATAATAGTATCAACTAGGGGAATATTGTTATAGTTCTTAGCATGTGATACATGTAACTATTCTAGGTTGTTGCTAGTAGCAACAAATGATAAGAAACAAAATTGCTGTAAAGTTTCTTTTTCAATTCAAGTTACGTGAATTGTTAAACAAAATGTTATACCGAAAGTAACAATTACTTTCAACTAGTTTTCTTCTTCTCATATGCCATGCATTGCTGCGTCGGCGACCATGGGTTCCACTTTTCTCGATCTTTGGTATTCCTCAGCAGTTCGATGTTGCTGTCCATCTCCAGTCCCTCTCTTTGTTTGTCTGTGTATTTGATCTTTTCCCTCTTGATCTTTGACTCTCACCATGCCTGTAACTGCCAAGTTATCGAGTCCCTCTTTCCTCATCAAGTGCCCCAAAAATTTCATCTGTCTTAGCTTGATGGTAGCCATCAGTGTTTGTTTCTCTTCCATCATCAGTAAAGTTTCTCTATTGGTTCTTTTATCCGTCCACGGAACTTTTAGAATTCTCCTATAGAACCACATTTCTGCAGCTTCCAGTTTCTTTTTCATAGCTTTTGATATGGTCCAAGTCTCTGCTCCATAAAGCAGAACTGACCATATATAGCACTTAAGTATTTTGAGCCGTGTTCCTTTCAAAATTTTCTTGCTTGTTAGTATCTGTTTCATTTCCATTAAAGCAGATTTTGTCATGCCGATTCTTGTCTTGATGTCTTTGTCGCTTCTTCTATCACTCTACAGAAACTGTCCTGGCCTACATTTACGACAGACTCTTAACTGCTATCGGTCTCCGACAAGTCACTGGTCTTTGCCTCCTCGACCTTTCTGCCGCATTCGACACTATCGATCACAATATTCTACTCGAGCGACTCTCCCTCTGGTTCGGCATATCCGACAAAGCTCATCACTGGTTCAAA